>MU770103.1:0-71586 GCA_026770625.1 Nicotiana glauca | reverse complement strand
ACTATCATTACTGCAAAGTGCAGAACTTCAAGAGTGTCTACTACTACATAATTTCAAAAAAAAAAACGTGTATTACTCTACCAAAAGAGGACAATAGAAATTAATATTACCAGATTTGCGACTAAATTGAGCTCCCAAAATTAACTACGTAGAAACAGAAAAGAAGGAACGTTACCTGGCTGAAGCGATATCAAACTTGCAACACATAAATGTTCTCTATAAAAAGTTGATTAGCAGTTACTACAACACGTCCGCATAAGATCGAAAGGAAGTCCCTCGTCATTGCATGGGAAATTGGAAATGATGTTTGGATGGTTGGATTAGAAGAGTGAAGAGAAGGAGCTGCCATGCCTACTTGCTGCAAGCTTATGGCGGAAACAGCAAAAGCAAGCAAACAAGGCCTCAGATCTCAAATGGCAACCTCGACCGCGAAGACTACGACGATTCAAGCTAGAAAAATGCTAAATGATGTTCACTCGGTTTTATTAATCCTTTCAGAAGCAAATACAAGCCAGCTTAGTGACCTAAACTCGACTAAAAGACTGAGACAGCCACAAGAACACTACCACGAACCATGGATGAGAACCAACGGCCAACGGTGAACTCGAACGGACTCGCAAACAACTCCAATGTTCAATCAAGACTTCATCATTTTGAAGTCGTTTCTTGCTACTGGAATCTGTGTTCTTGTTTTTGTGTGTGTGTTGGATTCAGAGAAGATGAAAAAGAAGAATGGAGGGTCGCTTAGGGTGGGGGTTTTTTTTTGGTGTAACGGCTGGCTGCCCTCACTGTTGAAGAAGACAGCGACGGGAAGGGGTTTTTATTTTTGTTTATTGCCACTCCCTCCTTTGTAGTTTTTGTGTGTATGTATTTAATGTCATGGGCCTTGTGTGTGGGGTAGTTTTGGGGGGAAAATATTTTGGGGAAGGTGTTGGGGGGAAAATATTTTGGGAATGGTTTTGGGGGGAAAATATTTTGGCTTTTCAAATGTTTGGCCAATTTGAATTTAAGACCAACCCTTTTTTCTTCCTTCTTCTTTTTGTTGTTCTTTTCTTTCTTTAATTAATTAAAAACCTAAACTAAATTCCTAAATTAATCCAAATTGTAAAATTAAGCTAATTATCTAACTATGTAAAAATGATCATTTTTTGTGATTTTTGATTAATAGCACAATTAACTCAATGTAATTAATTCCTAAATGCAAGTTAAACCTAAGGTGACATGAAATTAAAATGTGACATTTTTTATGGTTTTTTCTATGATTTTTTTTAAAATGTTAAAAATGCATGCCATGCAACTAAATAAAGAAAAAAATACCTAAAAATCAATTAAAATTATTTTAGTCTATTTTTTAGGAGTTATCTTCATGTAGGGCAAAAATCACATGCTTACAATAGGATTCTGCGATATCTTTTCCAATGAAAGAGACCTCTTCGTTAGGAAAATACGTCTTTCAATGCTCGTATTCTCCGTCCACGAGATTTTCGGCAAGATGATCTGGTAGTGCTTGTTCATTAATTGCCTTCTAGGTCACGTAAACAATATCGAATTCACTTAGAAGGATTACCACTAGGCTAGCTTGCCCATGGGAATGGGCTTTTGGATGATATATTTCAGCAGATCCATTCTCGATATGATATAAGTGGTATAGGCACAGAAATAATGCCTCAACTTGTGAGCTTCCCAAGTCAAAGCAAAACAGGTGCACTCTAATAGAGAATACCAGGCCTCATATGGGGTGCACTTCTTGCTGAGATAGTAGATGGCTTGCTCTTTTCTCCCTGTTTTGTCATGTTGTCCTAAAACACAACCGAATACCCCATCCAATACTGCAAGGTAGAGCAATAGCGGTCTACCCGGCTCGGGCGGAACCAAAACTAGCAGTATTGACAGGCATTCCTTGATTTTATCGAAGGATTTCTGACAATCATCGATCCGTTTGGTGGTGGCGTCCTTCTTCAACATCTTAAAGATTGGCTCACAAATGGCAGTGGACTGAGCTTTGAACAGGCTAATGTACTTGAGTCTCCCCAAGAAAATCAAAACCTCTTTCTTGATCTTTGGTGGTAGCAATTCTTGAATGGCCTTAACCTTTGATGGATCCAGTTCTATTCCTCGTCGAATTACGATGAACCCAAGCAGTTTTCTGGTAGGAACCCCGAACACATATTTGGTGGGATTCAATTTCAGATTGTACCTTCTCAATCTATTGAAGAACTTCCTCAGATCTTCCACATGGTCAGTGGCTTTGTTGGATTTGATGATGAGATCGTCTACATACCCTTCGATCCTTTTGTGTATCACATCAAGGAAAATAGTAGTCATGGCCCTCATGTAGGTGGCCCCAACATTCATTAGTCCTAACGGCATCATCCTGTAACAATACATCCCCCACAACGTAATGAAAGTTGTTTTCTTCGCGTTTTCTTCATGCATCCATATTTGATGATACCCAGCAAAACAATCAATGAACGACTGCAGCTCATGCTTGGCGCAGTTGTAAATTAGAACGTGTATGTTCGACAAGGGGAAGTCGTCTTTCGGACTAGCCCGATTGAGGTCCCGATAGTCGACACAGACTCTGACCTTCCTGTCCTTTTTTAGTACTGGCACAATGTTGGCTAACCATATTGGATACTCCACTACCCTGAGGACTTTGGCTTTGACTTGTTTGGTAACTTCCTTCATGATTTTCAAGCACATGTCTGGCTTGAACTTCCAGAGATTTTGCTTTACCGACGGACATGTTGGATCTGTTAGCAACTTATTAGCTACAATAGATATACTGAGACCAGTCATATCATCATACAACTAGGTGAATATGTCCTCATATTCCGCCAGGAATTCCGTGTACTCTTCATTTTCTGACGGTGACAGGTGAACACTGATGCGCGTTTCCTTGACATTCTCTGTATCCCCCAAGTTGATAACCTCAATTTCATCCAAGTTAGACTTAGCCTATGCTCAAAATCCTTAACCTCTTTAACGACCTCTTTTGGTATATCATCCTCTTCTAAGTCTATGTCCGTTTGTTGCATTGTCTCGTTGCAAGTCACAATCATCGGTTCATCAAGATAAGTAATAGTAATGTTGTGTAAATAAAGTAAATGATAGAGAAAATAATAAGAGCGAGATTTATAAGAAAATTAAATGCTTTGATAAATTCCATAATTATTTTGAACATTGGAGCTCTTTTTGAAATTTAAAGAAAATACGGAAATAAAATCAACTAGCGAAAAAGAAAAAGATAATGTATGGTGCTTTGTTCAGCTTTTCTACCCCGAAGCTTTCCGGGCCTTGTTGGTTCTGATGGACCAATTGTTGAGGTGTGCTCCTCGGCTCACGGCTTGTATGGAAGGACCTTCATCCCCATCATCCTCAAAAATGACACAACAGTCCATATTATCGTCTTCCAAGAACAAGTTCCTCGTTGCTGCTAATGCTTCTTCTTCTTTCGACCCATAGACGAATTTGACTGGCTATAAATTATTCTCCAGGCGAGTTATCGGGTGTTCCAGTGGATAGTAGGGACTGCGGTATGGTGGAGACCAGTGGTTGATTTCCTCCCAAGTGTATTCATATCCCAAACCAAAAATGGTGCCATGTTTCTTCATCTTGATAGGTTTGGTGATTCCCTAGAGGTTCTTGCCGAGTCCCTTGCCAGGTTCATATCCGCTCAAATTCAGTATACTTTCAATCTTGTCATCCCACCATTTATCTTTGTCCACGGTGTTGACTCGCTTAATGTGATGGTAGGCTTCCCCGCCTATCTTCCTTCTTCCTTCGATCGCTGGGATAGTCTGGCGACTATATATAGGAATACTACCGTCGACATGAATAATCACCTCTTGGTGATTCCACTCGAACTTCACTACCTGGTGCAGAGTTGATGCTACAGCTCCAGCTACGTGAATCCAAGGTTGCCCCAATAGCAAGTTGTAAGATGCTGGGATGTCTATCACCTGAAAAATCCACGTCGAACCAAGTCGGTCCCATTTGCAGACACAAACTGATTTCCCTAATAGTGTGCCTTTGGGAACCATCAAAAGCTTTGACGTTCATAGCCCCATCCTTGATCTCATCCAGGCTCTTTCCCAATGTTCTGAGAGTCACCAATGGACAAATATTAAGGTTGTACCCTCCGTCAATCAGAATCCTGGTGATGAAATAATCTTCACATTACATAGTGATGTGCAACGCTTTGTTGTGCCTTAACCCTTCCAGTTGCAGCTCATCTTTGTGGAAAGTGATTTTGTGACTCTCCAATATCTGCCCTACCACGTTAGCCATTTCTCCTCTAGTTATGTTGTTGGGAACATATGCCTCGCTCAGCATTTTCAATTAGGAATTTTTATGTGCGTCAGAGCTTTGTAGTAAGGCCATGCTGGAGATCTGGGCTGGCGTCTTGTTCAACTAATCTATGATTGAGCACTCTTTTGCTTGTATCTTCCTCGAGAGGTCATCAGGCCCAGTTTCAGTGATGGTTAGTCGTCCAGAGTCTTGCCTACTGGACTCAGCTAGATGTTCTGCAGTATAAACCCTACCGCTTCTAGTCATACCCTGTAATGCAAATGCTTCTCCAGATTTGGTTTTCCCTTTCCTTCTCGCTTCGGTGGTAATTCCAAGGGATGGCCTACGTATGGAATAGTGCTATGGCTGACATTGCTACAGGGATGTGTACCCTTGTTTTGGGAGGTAACACAACAACTTCAAATGGCACAGGTGCTTTAGGGGATCCAAACTCAACCTCAATTGGTCCGGGCACCTTTGCAGAAGGAGGTGCTACGAACTCAAGCGGTATAGACATGTTTACTTCAGCATCCCCAGAAGGCTGGATCTGGACAACAATTAGATTAAGTGTGACTGTTGGTTTCTTTGGCTCGTTACCTTCGGCAATTAATCCAATCGACCCTTCGGGGTCCCAATCATCTTATATCTCGATCATGTGAATGCCTCCACCCTTGTGGTCAGGCAGAGGGTTGTTGCAAACATTAAGAGCAGGCTCCTTTGCTATGATGATCTTATTGTCAATCAAAGCCTGGATCTTATCCTTCACGGAGCGGCACTCATAAATGGTATTCCCCTTCATGCCGGAATGGTATGCACAGGTTTTGTTTGGGTTAACCCATTGGGAAGGATTTTGGAGTTATGGAAGGAATAGGGGTGACATAACCAGTAGCATTAAGCCTTTCATATAGTTGGTCGATTGGTTTGGCGATGGCGGTGTATTGTTTTGGAGGTCTACGGTAAAAATTAGGGCGAGGTCTAGGAAAGTTTTGGCGAGTGGGAGGTGACTGATGGTGAGAGGGTTGAGTATTGTAGTCTTGGTAGATAGGTGCGGGTTGAGAATGTCTTGGTGAGGTAGGTTGATATGTGGGGGTTGGAGATGATTAGTAAGTAGGTGATGGAAGTTGGTAAGAGGGCGGGGGTGCTTCGTAGTTTGGAGTAGGTTGATATGCGAGTGGGGGTAATGAATAGGTTTGGTATTTTATTGGGGATTTTGTTCTCTGTGCAACCATCACGACACTTACATCCCTTTTCTTGGACGTGCCATAGGACTGTAGAGCCTTATTGGTAGCCTGTAATGCTTCAACGTTGGTGACCATACCAGTTTTAATACCTTCCTTGATTCTCTCCCTTAGCTTGATGATGTCGGAAAAATTCTAACCCACAATTAGCATCAACCTCTCATAATATTGTGGGTTCTGAGCTCGAACGAAAAACATGTTCATATGTTTTTCTTCTAAGGCAAGCCTGGCCTTAGCAGCCTCTGATCTCCAACGAGTAGCATACTCACAGAACATCTCTATAGGTTTCTTCTTCAAATTCTGGATGTAGAATACATCTGGGGAATTCTTTGTATTGAATCTGAACCTGTCCATGAAATCGGACGCCATACCTAACCAGCTTGTCCACTTCTTGGGGTCTTGGTTAATGTACCAAGATAGAGCATCTCCTTTTAGACTTCTCATAAAGAGCTTCATGCGGATCTTTTCATCCCTTCCGACTCCGAACAACCTGTCGCAATATGTCCTCAAATGGACACTGGGATCCCCTGTGCCATCAAACATCTCGAACTTGGGAGGTTTGTACCCCTTGAGTAGTTCGACATTTGGCTGAATACAAAGGTCCTCGTAATTCAATCTCTCGATACCTTTGTTCCCTTCAACACCCTAGACTCGGCTAGTCAGCTTCTTGAGTTCTGCGGCTGTGAGCACGTGATTTTTGCCCTATATATGAATTACTCCCAAAAATTCCAAACGAAATGATTTCTTTATTATTTTAAAAATTTTGTGAATTTTTGTGTTATTTTCTGGTAATTGTTGCATTTTGTCTGTGCATTTTTATTCATATGAAAAATACAAAGATACATCTGCATTTATGATCTAATTTCATATTTTAGGATTAATTAGGATTTAATTTACTTTAGAACAGAATTTGAAGAAAATAACAAAAGTAGTTCACTTTTGCATTTTAATTGTTTTAATTGAGAATTCGTCACGAAATAGTTTTAAACAATTTTAGGAGTTAATTAGTTTGACTTTGAAACATATTAGGACTGTATTTTAATTTTTTGCATTTTTATAAAGTCAAAAAAATAGAGTATAAAAATAAAAAGAAATACAAAAATAGATAAAAGAAATAAAACAAAACAAAACAATAACAAAAAAGGGCTGCCTATTAAAAACCTGGATTTGGGCCATTTTTAATTAATTTGGCCCAATTTCTTCACGGACCTAGCCTAGCCCAAACATTCCACCGCCCGATCCAATTCTTTGTTCCCCAATACGACACCGTCTGGCGTTACCCAATCTAAGCCTTTGATCTTTCCTAATCCAACGACTTGTATCCATTCTTGCTTAATAATAAAAATGTACGAAAATTCAATAACCCTAAAAAAATTCGTTGCCTTCCTCGTACACCTCTCTGTAACTCCACCGGAGTCGCCGCAGCCGACGAATGTCACCACCACCAATCCACCCCAAAATAGCACCCATGATTCTCCTCTGTCCAAATTCATAATCCATTTCTCTCAAATCCCATCCCAGTCCTTCGAATTTTAAATCTAAATTTTTTGGCCATGACTCAAACTCTTCCAAATCACTCCAAATTTATTCCACTGACTCCCCTGACTTCCCTCAACCCTAATCCATAACCATTTTCCCTCAAATCCCGCTAAAACCCCTCGAATTTGGATTTGAAGATTTTCCGGCAAAACCTTAAATGCTCCAAACTTCACCAAAGAGACACCACGCAATCACTCAACTTTCTCATGTAGAATCTGTGGTAAAAAATGTTCGAGGATTACTGGAGTTATCCAACTTGTAAATCTGAAATAGCCGGTGCGTTTTCTTTGTATTTCTTCATAACCAATCAATTGTTTAAATTAGTTAGACTCTAAATTGTATTTGATTTCTATATTTTCCACGCCTTGGGGTTCATTCCGAGTCGTGGCAAGTGGGCATTTGAATCAGTCTGTCTCATTCTAAGCTTAAAGTTTAGATTTAATTTTTTGGTTTGGATTAATTAGTCATAATTCAATAATCGTTCTGCTTTTGTTGTGTTTGTAAAAGTATAGATGCTAATTTCTGTTTCAAACCTGTTAGCCTAATTTCTGTTTTAGTTAAACTTGTTTTAGGATTTTCTTTCGTTTAGAATAATTGTCTCATTGCAGTACTATTTCTTTTTTGATAGTTGTTCGAATTTCTTGATTAATTGAGTTTGATTAAGATAATTTAGGGCTTATTGGTTGATAGATGATATAGGATAGAATATTATGTTAGTTTAGTTAATTTTCGAATGATATGGGGGCAATTTAGGAATAGAAACATAAAATAGAGCACCCTAGAATATGCTAGAATAAGAACATAGTTTTAATTTCAAGAAGTTGGAGTGCTAACTTAGATAACAAGTTAAAAAATGAAGGACTGAAGCTGAAAATGAAGAGGGACTAAAAAGAAAACTAAAAATCTATAAAGTTCACATTGTGCCTATAAAAGGCATGCATTTTGCCTTGTTTAGGGGTTTTTTTTCTCGGCGGGAGAATTCCCACAAAACTCCCTCTCTCTAATTTTTTAGATCTAAGGTAGAAATTAAAAATTTCAAAAACCAAAAAGAAACAAAAACTCAAAAATCCAAAAAATTCTGCTGTTTCGTTAGCTTAATTTTCTAGTTCTTAACAAGAGTTCAGTGGTAGTTTCTTAGAGTCCAATAGCTGGGAGTTCTGTGTTGCAAATTTCGGTGGAACTATTTGGTTGAATGAGTTTGAAGTGTTAGGTTTTAATTTGAGGTTCAACTGAGGTAGTCGAATTGTGTGTGGTGATTTCTGTTTCCTGCTGATTTTCAAATCATTCCTGGGGCTGACCTGTTTAGAATCTACGCTATTGATTGGTTTTATGTTTGTTATCGTTGCCTGTGACTGCTGAATACCATTGCTGCTAACTTCCTCTTATTCTCTGTTCACTGAAATGCCGGTACACTTTTTGAATTCCCCTCGATGTAACCTCAATTTGGAATAAAAAGAAGTAGTATTCCAGATCCAGCTCACATGATTGCCTGTGGTACAATCTGCATAACAATGTGTCATTGTTAGTTTAGTTATTTGAAATGTATTGAATTGAGAATTGCTAAGTCAGGATTTGTTCTATCGATTTGCATTGTTTGGGACTTGTATTGGACTGTTTTGGAGTATTTGAACTTGAGCTTATTTAGTACTCATTTTAGTACACACTTCCCTGTTAAAATGTAAATCAGCTACTTGTTTGGAATTGCAATTGTGATGGTCACAGTAAAACTAGTTTCAAGCTAAAGATATTTCTCTGGTATACAGCAGTAATTAGTGTCATCAGATTAAATTGTGTAGTATTTCTGAAGTTAGCATTGTAGTTTGGGTAAGAATCAGGCACTAAGTGTTTATTTCATTTGAGAAGATTATTGAATTGTTTATTTCCATTTAATTAGCGACGTTAGTTGAACTAAAATCGAATTATGTATCTTCACCTTGAATAGATTAGTTGAGATTAATTTCAGCAGACATTGCACAAATCAAATAGAAGCATAATGTGGTTTAATTGTTCAATTCTGATGTAATGTGCGTTCGAACCTGGGCCAAAGCCTATGGTTATCCAATCTCTTGGTACAGATTCTCATGGATATTCGTTTTTTTGTAATTTGGAATTTGGGCTGTCTGGTCTGTGAAAATAGACTAGTAAGCCCAAGTTAAATTAGATATTGGGTATGTGAGTTATTGCAAGCCCAGTCGAACCATCTTTTGTATAGTTTGTGGACCTGAACAAAGTTAAGTCTTGAACGATAAAGTTGGACCTCCTCTTTTATTTTAGAGATGAATTTAATAGAAACTGTAGTTCACTTTTGGATTGAACTTTAAATAATGAATGAGACGAGCCTCAACAAATGTAGTGCAAAACTGCGGGGTCCTCAATAAATGTGTATATTACAAATGCCTGGACTACGGGAGAGGCCGTTTAGCGAATTTCACGGCCTTCCCCAAAGATAATAACACGTTAGTCACTTTAGGCGCACTTTTAATAATCTTACCTTCCTAAATACGGGTGCACATTTATGTGACCCGAATCCAAATTTCAATGAAGTCGAAATATGTCGAAAGTTGCGGGTGCATTTATGTGACGCGATTCGAGACATATTTTCTCGATGTTGCAATTCTCTTAAAAAGAATAAAAAAGTGGTTCAAAGTTAAAACGAATATAGATTAAAACATGTTATAAAATCATATAAATAAGCTAAATATGACATTTGAGCGACCGTGCTAGAACCACGGAACTCGGGAATGCCTAACACCTTCTCCCGGGTTAACAAAATTCCTTACTCGAATTTCTGGTTCGGGGACTATTAACAGAGTCAATTTTTTCCTTGATTTGGGATTCAAACCGGTGACTTAGGACACCATAAATCTCCCAAGTGGCGACTCTGGATTGAATAAATAAATCCCGTTTCGGTTGTCCTTTAAGTGGAAAAACTCCTTTACGCCCTCGTGGGTGTAGTGAAAAAGGAGGTATGACAGCTCTAGCAACTCTGCTGGGGATGACAAACGCAGAACATTGGTTTAGGGTTTAAGAATTCGAGCTTGGAACAATTGTTATGTTTGGCTTTATTTGATTTTCCTACGTGCTTTCTGCTCAATGTGCTACATGCTTTACCGCTTTGGTATTATTTGAATTGTATATATAAACTGTGCCGAAACCCTTATCTTCTCACCTTCGGGGATGTGCTTACTGGTTGAGACTCCCCATTCTGTTAGTGTCAATACCCTAAAATAAGAAAGAGGCCGGACAAGTTACTAAGCCGGATGGCCTTTTGGTTCCCAGTACGTAGCCCCCTACTCGACTCAAGTTGTCCGCTCGGGTACACATTCTAGAACATATAACAAGGTTTTGAACCTAGAATAACTTGACTCCATGCCGGATCCCTAGTAGGAGTGCTTATTTGCATCACGTGCATATGACTTAGGGGACTCAACACAGGGGTTGGGTCCGTCTAGGACAGGTAACAGGATATGAAACGACCTCCATGATGCATTTTACGTGTTGCATTTATTTGTCTTGGACTCGCATGCTGACCGGCTTGAATATTTGGGAAAAGTGAAAAGAAATAATAGTGTAGAGAGTTAGTCACATGATTAAGCAAAAACTAATGTCCAAGTAGCGCCGAAACTCTGCCGAATTTTTGAGGAAAAGGAGAAAAGAGAAAAAATATATTGTCAATGAAAAATAAAGAGGGTAAGGTGTGAAAATAAAGCGAGTGGGGCCCATTTATGTTTTTTTACATTTTGTATAGGAAAAGAAAAATATGAAAAATCCAAAAAAGATTTTGCATTAGATCATTTTTCGAAAACCGAAAAAGGGAAAAAAGAAAATTCAAATAGATTTTGCATTTTTTATCATTTTCAAGAAAAGACAAAAACATATGTTTAGTTGTTTTTAATTTTCGCCTGTATCCAATCTGCCCAAACTACGCTGGTTTGATTCTCACCGGATGTGAGATATGTAGGCAACCCTCATCGGGTCCAACCACCTTTTTTGCAAAAATACCAAAATTTTAATTTTGTCCAATAAGTCGGGTGACGCCATTCTTGTTCAAAATAAGCCGAATGTCCCCAAAAGAGCGCCGGAAGCCTGTTTTGCAAGAACAGCTACCCCGAGTCATTTTAAAATGGTTTGCGGGCACAACCTTAAAATCTCCCTTTCGGAAGTGCTGAAAGGCCGTATTTGCAAAACGGAGTCTTTGTTTTCTTAAAGTAAATACTTTTTGAAAAATAGCCACTTTTCTTTTAAAGTCAAAATAAGTCATTACATGGCCAGTTTTCTTTAAATAGTCACGGTTAACATCGAAACCTTCTCAGTCTTGCGCAGGCCCATGTCAATGCCGAGTGATGCCCCGTGGACCCCAAGATTTGAAGCTTTGATGTATTCCTAGTCATCAATTCTATATTTTGTTTTTAAGTCTGTTTTGTAATTTTTTCCTTTTAGAGAAACAAATAGTCTAGCATCGCTTGTAATCGGCATTTATTAATGAAGATCTGAAAAATTCCAAAAATTATCTCCTTTTTTTTGTTGCAAGAACTACGCTTGGTCTGATTCATGCGAGGTCATGATACGTAGGCAATCTCCATAGGATTCGACCATAACAAAAAAAAAAGGAAAAGAAAAGAGCGTAAAAATAAGAAAAAAAGGAAAAATCGAGAATGGGAGGGAATAGGAAGAGGAGAAGACAAAGGCAAGAGTGAAAAGAAGAAAAAAAAAATAACAAAGAAAGAGAAAGTTTACAATTGGAAATAAGGAAAAAGCCAGGATGACGCACGCGACAGATCAAAAGCTGTTACCAATATGTTAAATGCCCTAACGCTAACGTGATGGTTTTTTTTTTCATGTCATTCCAGAAAGGTGGTTGGTTTGTGGTTTTAAATTGGTAATTTTTCTTTGCAACACAAGGACAAAAGGCAATGGCGAACGACAATAAAACTGAGTTTGTTGATACTGGTGCCCGACATCAGTTGGTTGAACGGGATAATGGGTTGGGTGAAGAAGTGCGGATGTTAAGACAACACGTGGCAGACATGTATCAAGCCTGGATTACTGGGAAGGCACCACCCCTGCCACCACCGGTTTTTCCAGATGCTGCCTTTACCTAAGCTCCAAACACAATGCCAAATGATCCTCCATATTCTCCAGATACACCCGCTTATCACAATTTTTCCAACTACCCTAGTAGCTCCATCCCTCATCTTCTAGTAACCTCTCCCCAACATAGCCCTCCTGTTATATCCAATACTCCCAACAATGAATACCCACTCAAAGCTCGTAATGTCCAATATCACCCCTCAGAGGTTGCCCACAAGGGCCCTGATCCCACAAGAAGAGCTATCGGGATGAGCTTCGTGCTAAGAATGAAAAAGTTACAGGAAGAGAAAGGCGAGTTGGGGTACCCAGGAAGTTGAAAACCACAAAACAGTCCTTTAGCGAGAAGCGAAGAGTGGAAGGCCAGGGCAGCATGCCCGCAGGGTTCAAAGTACCGAAATTTAACTTGTACGATGGGCATGGAGATCTGGTAGCCCACCTGAAGGTCTATTGCAATGAAATGGGGATTGTTGGAGAGAAAGATGACACGATGATGGCATATTTTAGTGAAAGCCTAACTGGGGAAGCCTTGGACTGGCATACCGTCAAGATGTTGATAAGTGGTTTACATTGGGCGACATGGCTCAAGACTTTGTCCAATACTTTCAATGCAAATCAAGTGTTACCCCAGACCGTACCTTGCTATCTAAGATGGAAAAGAGGCCGGAGGAAAGATTTAATGAGTTTGGGCTCAGATGGAGGGAGCAAGCTGCTCGAGTCAGTCCCCCGATAAGCGAAGAAGAAATGGTTATGCTTTTTCTACAGGACCAGGGACCCACCTACTACATTCATTTGATCCTGGCCCTGGGAAAGCCTTTCAATGATGTGTTAAAAATGGGGGAGCTAGTAAAAGAAGGAATCAAGTCAGGAAAAATCGTGAGCTGTCTTGAAGCCATTCAGAACGTACCAGTAAGCTTGGTCGGAAGAAAGAGGAACAGAAAAGATGATCCGATAGGTCTTCTTGATCAATACTTCAAGCCTCGACATCGTCCCCATGGTTATCCTTGTGCATAGAACTCCCAAAATCGCCCATCACAATACCCAGCTCCTCGAAATATCCATCTACCCCCACGAGCTTACTAAAACACCTCGGATCAGGTTTTTGGCCCAATCCAGCATTTAAGAATGAGAGGTTACGGAAGAAGAAAACCTTCACTCCATTGGGAGAATCATACGCCAGTCTGTTCCAACGGTTAAGCACACTGGACATGTTGAAGCCGATTCAGATAAGTGCGCCGAACCCTCCTCCAAAAAAGTTTGATCCTTCTAAAAAATGTGCATACTGCTCAGGTGCCCTGCGACACGACATAGAGAAATGTTAGAATCTGAAGAATGCAATTCAAAAACTTATTGATGTAGGCGACGTTGTCGTGCAAAGTCCAGATGCAGCAAATACTGGCCAAAGTCCATCTCCTGTGCATAACGAGATGCATATGGTGGGTATGATTGATCGTGAGAATGAGTCGGCAAAAGAAACCCAGAAGAAGTTTGCTCAGAACAACGTGATGAAGACTTGTGAAAATTCCAGCAGTCTTGGTGTGAAATTCAGTGGCTAAGATGCCGTGATTGGTAATTGGGAAGACGCTCCATCTCTTGGAGTTTTGGTGGTTTATTTTGTTGTCATTTCTGTTGTCCGGATTATTTTCAGGGTTGTTATCCGGACATTGTCTTGTGACTTAAACCCTTCTATCTTTTCACTTTGCTTTGTTTAGTCATAATAACTTGTTTAGTGCCGTCTAAGTTTGTTCAAGGGTTCTAACTTTAGTCTAGTTTTCTTGTTTTGTTGTTTAAACCCTTTCACCATCAGTCTAATGCAATTCTTTATTTCCCGCCATTTCTTGTCATTCTATTTAGTTCCCTTCCCCTATTACAATTCTTTTCATGCTGGTTCTAGTGACATGACATGCACGCATAATTCTCATCCTGGTTTTTAAAAGTCAGTTTAGTAATGAAGTAATGAAACAATGTTGAAAATGTAAGAACATTCGAGGGAAATAAATAAGGTCATTTTGAGATCACTCCGAGCCCAAATTGTGTGAAACTGGGGGCAGATAAAACATAAAGGAATATGGTTGAAATGCATCATGCCGCATCGATTTGAAGCCAAATGCAAGTTTTCCCCGAGATAACAGGGGCCGTTCGCGGTACTGTGGTTGTTGTCCAACGGTGCTAGGTAACTGACAAATACAGAAGGCAAATATGTGAATCAATCAAAAGGTGTATGTGTGTTTTCCTCAGCTTGTTTAACTGTGTAGTTTATACTTGGCATGTTTTGGAGATTGTAATGACGAAGGCATTTTATTCTTCTATCCAAACACTTTATCCTTTGTTACCCCTTTAAGCCTCGTTTATTTTCTTGCATACCCCTCTTTCGGAATCAATGATAAAACTAATAAGCCCGACCGGGGAAAGTAAGTGGAAAAACAATTGAAAAACTGTGAAAAGAAAAGAAAAAGAGAAATGAAAAGAAAAGAAAAGAGAAAAGAAAAGAAAAAGAAAAGGAAAAAAAGAGAAAAAAAGAAAAAAATAAAGTGGAAGAAAGGACAGACCGCAACAACAAAAGTAGTCGCCTGAACTACGTTCGACTTGATCCCGAAAGGGTATGTAGGCAGCCTCTATCTGAGGTTCAGTCACACCAAAATAAAAACCCAAAAGTCCCCAAGAAAGAAACTGGGGCAGAAGCTGTGGTTGTCGTGGAAATTGGGTTCCGAAAGTTGTAATTTTGAACCCATGTTGAATTATTTTGATCCTTGATACCCTTTCTTTCTAACCCTATCCAAAAGCTCACATTACGGTCCAAAGGAAGACCTCCTGATTAGTCTTCGAGAGATGCCAAGTCAAGCGAGTAGAGGTGAATCATATCAGGGGAAACACTCCAGTCCCAACAAGGGAAATGAAGAATGGGAGAGTCTTGTTGAGGAGAACCCTCACAGGTACCCCAAGGCAATGAAAGCTGAGACAAATCAAATGAGAGAGTCTTATTGGTGAAAACCTTCACGGGCACCATAAGGCGACGGTGAGACGAGAGAAAACTAAAATGAGAGAGGATTGATGGTGAAAACCCTATGGGCACTACAAGCCGAATAAGGATTTTGAATCAGATTGGGTAAGCGGAGCACTAAAGCCCAGTTTCACGGCGGAAAGGCACAATAAGAGCCGAACATCAGATTTTCTAAACAGAATAGGCTGCAGGTGCATGTCAAGGTCGTTATAGTCGGTATTCACATCCGATAGGTTTCTAATTGATAGTTTTCTTGTTAAGAATCATCTCTTTCATTGTCCTCATACTATATTCCTTTTGTCCTGTTTACTTCCTCTTCCTGAGTATGTTTGGTCATAACAAGTGAGAAATGACTTCAAAATCTGCCACCAAGCTTTCCAATTGACCAAAACGGGATCTTGCCAACATATCAAATTGTCATAAGTCAGGAAAGAACAGCAGGCATACTGAGTTGGCAACAGTCTACATGTTTTGGGATAATTGTAAAATAACAACGGCCTGGCATATGTCAATTCATGAACAACGCAACAAATGAAGGGTTTGGGGTGAACGGATCGAAGGTATTTTCGGTGAAACATGAAAGATTTGGTACACATAATGTTATGAACAATGAAATAGTATAAAGTGTTTCCGGTAAACGGATCATAGGTATTCTCCGTGTCAAGGGTAGGAAAGAAAGTGGTTAGTCAATAAACAAGCAAGATCTTCGAATGGAATCAGTTATCATGAAAAGTGAAGGAGCAATAAACCTCAAGGCCGAAGCCAATGTTTAAGCCGAGAAAGAACATCATACACACGGAGTGGGGTCAATAGACATGTTTTGGGATTCTTATGAGACATAAAAGTTGGGGGATGCCAGTTTATGCAATGCAACACATTGAGGGTATCAGGTCTGAACGGAGAAAAGGTTTTGTGGTAAGAATGACAGAGGAAAGGGGTTGGTCCATCAACAAGCAAGGTCTTCGAGTGGAAATCAGTCATCTTGCCAAACGCAGAAGCAACCACCCTCAAAGTTCAAAGCCAAAAACTAACCACCACATTTTAAACTCACAATTTTTCTTTGTTTGAAATAGGGACAAATCAGTGCAAGAAAGATGGAAGAAAAGAGAGGAAAAGAAAAAGAAAATGGAAGAAGAGGAGAGCCGACAAAAGGTAAGTTTCTTAAATATTTGCCTTTGCCTTTCTTGTTAGTATGCACAAAATGCTGCCATTGCTTTTCACATTTTTTCCTCTTAGGATAAAAGGCCTAGTCTGATGGATTTTTCTCCAAATCAAAATCTTAATCTAACAAATCTTTCTCCTAAGATAACAAAAGACTTAGTCTGATGAAGTTTCTCCGAGGATCAAAATCTTAGTCCGATGAATCTTTCTCCAAAGGTAACAAAAGACCTAGTCTGATGAAGTTTCTTATAGGATCACAATCTTAGTTCGATGAACCTTTCTCCTAAGATAGAAAACCTAGTCTGATGAGTTTTCTCCTAGGATAAAAATCTTAGTCTGATGAATCTTTTTCCTAAGATAGAAGACTTAGTATGATGAATTTTCTCCTAGGATAAACGCCTTAGTGGGATGAATCTTCCTCCTAAGATATCAGAAAATGGACCTAGTCCGATGAATTTTATCCTAGGATAAATGTCTTAGCCTGATGAAACTTTCTCCTAAGATAACAAAAATTGGACCTAGTCTGACGAATCTTCTCCTAGAGTCAAAATCTTAGTCTGATGAATCTTTCTCCTAAGATAGAAAACCTAGTCTGATGAACTTTCTCCTAGGACCAACATCTTAATCTGATAAATCTTTCTCCTAAGATAACAGTAGACCTAGTCTGATGAATCTTCTCCTAGGATCGACACCTTAGCCGGATGAATCTTTCTCCTAAGATAACAAAATTGACCTAGTATGATGAATTTCCTCCTAGGATCAAAATCTTAGTCTGATGAAACTTTCTCCTAAGATAACAAGACAACAAAAACCTAGTCCGATGAATTTTCTCTTAAGGTCTGCATCTTAGTCTAATCAATCTTTCTCCTAAGATAGAAAACCTTGTCTGATGAATTTTCTCCTAGGATAAAAATCTTAGTCAAATAGTTTTACTCACTGGCGACGTACATTCCAATCAAGTCTTTAGTTTTACTCTAACCATCGCATCAATAACTCAGGTAAGAACTCACAAGTTCGCTCAGCCCCAAACTGGGGCAGAAAAGTTTCTTTGTTTGCCTATTTTTGTTGCAGTTAGGTGCCCACCTAGAGAACAAGGGAATACTTTTCAAGTTCAGCAATCAAGAGACCATCTGGAGAACGAGGGAATACTTTTCAAGTTTCAGCAGTCAGGCGCCCACTTGGAGAACGAGGGAAGTACAATTCAATTTTAGCTTTTAATTTTTAATATTTGATAACATGTTGTACCTAATTTCCAAACTGGGGTAGAAAATTTTCTTTGTTTGTTCATTTTGTTTTAGTCAGGAGCCCACCCGGAGAACAAGGGAATACTTTTCAAGTTTCAGCAGTCAGGCGCCCACCTGGAGAACAAGGGAAGTGCAATTCAAATTTTAGCTTTTGATAACATGATGTGCCCAGTTACTAAACTGGGGCAGGAAAATTTTCTTAGTTTGTCTGTTGCAATCAGGAGCCCACCTGGAGAATAAGGGAATACTTTTCAAGTTCAACAATCAGGCGCCCACCTGGAGAACTAGGGAATACATTTCAAGTTCAGCAATCAGGTGCCCACCTAGAGAAGAAGGGAATACATTTCAAGTTTTAACAATCAGGCACCCACCTGGAGAACAAGGGAATACATTTAAGTTTCAGCAGTCAGGCACCCATCTGGAAAATAAGGGAAGTACGATGCAAATTTTTCAAGTTTTAATATTTGGTAACATAACGTGCCCAGTCATCAAACTGGGGCAGGAAATTTTCTTTGTTTGTCTATATTGTTGAAGTCAGGCGCCCACCTGGAGAACAAGGGAATACATTTTAAGTTTCAGTAGTCTGGTGCCCACCTGGAGAACTAGGGAATACATTTCAAGCTTCAGTAGTCAGGTGCCCACCTGAAGAACAAGGGAATACATTTCAAGTTTCAGTAGTCAGGCGTCCACCTGGAAAATAAGGGAATACATTTCAAGTTTCAGTAGTCATGCGCCCACCTGGAGAACAAGGGAATACCTTTCAAGTTTCAGTAGTTAGGCGCCCACCTGGAACACAAGGGAAGTACAATTCATATTTTAGCTTTCAAGTTTTTGATATTGGATAACATGATGTGCCCAGCCACCAAATTGGGGCAGGAAAATTTTCTTTGTTTGTCTGTTGCAATCAGGAGCCCACCTGCAGAATAAGGGAATACTTTTCAAGTTCAGCAATCAGGATCCCACCTGAAGTATAAGGGAATACTTTTCAAAGTCCAGCGAACATGAGTCCACTTGGAGAATAAGTGAATAGATTTCAAGATCAGCAATCAGGAGCCCGCCTGAAGAATAGAGGCATGTATGTAGTCAAGCATCACTCGAAGGAACGGCAAAACATCTCCGATCATAATAATAGGGAACAACGCAGGAATTCCATCGGAAGAATACAAGTTCAAAGCAACACAAGAGCAAGTTTGAAGACATAGATAGGACCTTGTTGTAATCCATACATCATACCTTAGGCTAGCTTCTTTTTATTTTGACACGTTGTAATAAGGAGGTCACCGAGCAGTAGCAGCAGCAACAGCAATGAAATCACAATCCCTGGTAGTCCCAGCCACCAGACTTTCCTAAACTACACTGACCTGATTCCTTTTTAGCCAAGGATATGTAGGCAACCTCCGAAGCAGGGCGCGGTCAACTCTTTTAAAAATGCTTCAGACGGAATATTCAAACGGGCAAAAATCGCTCGTATCCACTCACTTATCTTTGCCCGAGAACTCTGCGTGTTCCCGAGCAAAGGGTGGCAGCTGTGAGCACGTGATTTTTGCCTTATATATGAATTATTCCAAAAAATTCCAAACGAAATGATTTCTTTATTATATTACAATTTTTGTGAATTTTTCTGTTATGTTCTGGTAATTGTTGCATTTTGTCTATGCATTTTTATTCGTACGAAAAATACAAAGATACATCTGCATTTAGGATCTAATTTTATATTTTAGGATTAATTAGGATTTAATTTATTTTAGAACAGTATTTGAAGTAAATAACAAAAATAGTTCAGTTTTGCATTTTTAATTGTTTTAATTGAGAATTCGTCACGAAATAGTTTCAAACAATTTTAGGAGTTAATTAGTTTGACTTTGAAACATATTAGGACTGTATTATAATTTTTTATATTTTTATATAGTCAGAAAAAATAGAGTATAAAAATACAAAAAAAAATACAAAAATAGATAAAAGAAATAAAAGAAAAAAAAAGAACAAAAAAGTGCTGCCTATTAAAAACCTGGATTTGGTCCATTTTTAATTAATTTGGCCCAATTTCTTCCCAGACCCAGCCTAGCACAAACACCCTACCGCCCGGTCCAATTCTTTGTTCCCTAAAACGACATAGTCTGGCGTTACCCAATCTGAGCCTTTGATCTTTCATGATCCAATGACTTGTATCCATTCCATTCTTGCTCAATAATAAAAATGTACGAAAATTCAATAACCCTAAAAAACATTCGTTGCCTTCCTCGTACACCTCTCTGTAACTCCGCCGGCAAACGTCATCACCGCCAATCTGCCCCAAAATAACACCCATGATTCTCCTCTTCCTCCTCTGTCCGAATTCATAATCTATTTCTCTCAAATCCCATCCCATTCCTTTGAATTTTAAATCTAAATTTTCCGGCCATGACTCAAACTCTTCCAAATCACTCCAAATTTACTCCACTGACTCCCCTGACTTCCCTCAACACTAATCCATGACCATTTTCCCTCGAATCCTGCTGAAACCCCTTGAATTTGGATTTGAAGATTTTCCGGCAAAACTTTAAATGCTCCAAACTTCACCAACGTGACACCACAGAATTACTCAACCTTCCTCATGTAGAATCTGTGGTAAAAAATGTTCGAGGCTTACTGGAGTTGTCCAACTTGTAAATCTGAAATAGCCAGTGAGTTTTTTTTGGTATTTCTTCATAACTAATCAGTTTTTTAAATTAGTTAGAGTCTAAATTGTTTTTGATTCCTATATTTTCCACGCCTATGGGGTTCATTCTGAGTCGTGGCAAGTGGGCATTTGAATCAATCTGTCTCATTCTAAGCTTAGAGTTTAGGTTTAATTGTTTGGTTTGGATTAATTAGTCATAATTCAATAATCGTTCTTCTTTTGTTTTATTTGTAAAAGTATAGATGCTAATTTATGTTTCAAACCTGTTAGCCTAATTTCTGTTTTAGTTAAACTTGTTTTAGGATTTTCTTTGGTTTAGAATAATTGTCTCATTGCAGTACTATTTCTTTTTTGATAGTTGTTCCAATTTCTTGATTAATTGAGTTTGATTAAAATAATTTAGGGCTTATTGGTTGATAGATGATATAGGATAGAATATTACGTTAGTTTAGTTAATTTCCGAATGAGATGGGGGTAATTTTGGAATAAAAACATAAAATAGAACACCCTAGAATATGATAGAATAGGAACATAGTTTTAATTTCAAGAAGTTGGAGTGCCAACTTAGATAACAAGTTAATAAATGAAGGACTGAAGCTGAAAATGAAGAGGGACTAAAAAGAAAACTAAAAATCTGTGAAGTTCTCTTTGTGCCTATAAAAGGCATGCACTTTGCCTTGTTCAGGGGTTTTTTTTTTCCGCGGGAGAATTCCCACAAAACTCCCTCTCTCTAATTTTTCAGATCTAAGGTAGAAATTCAAAATTTCAAAAACCAAAAACAAACAAAAACTCAAAAATCCAAAAAATTCTATTGTTTGATTAGCTTAATTTTCTAGTTCTTAACAAGAGTTCAGTGGTAGTTTCCTTAGAGTCCAATAGCTGGGAGTTCTGTGTTACGAATTTTGGTGGAACTATTTGGTTGAATGAGTTTGAAGTGTTGGGTTTTTATTTAAGGTTCAATCGAGGTAGTCAAACTGTGTGTGGTGATTTCTGTTTCCTGCTGATTTTCAAATCATTCCTGGGGCTGACCTGTTTGGAATCTGGGCTGTTGATTGGTTTTCTGTTTGCTATCATTGCCCGTAATTGCTGAATACCTTTGATGATAACTTCCTCTTATTCTCTGTTTATTGAAATCCAGGGACACTCTTTGAATTCCCCTCGATGTAACCTCAATTGGAATGAAAAGAAGTAGTATTCTAGATCCAACTCACATGATTGCCCGTAGCTACAATCTGCATAACAGTGTGTCATTGTTAGTTTAGTTATTTGAAATGTATTGAATTAGGAATTGCTAAGTCATGATTGGTTCTATCGATTTGCATTGTTTGGGACTTGTATTGGACTGTTTTGGAGTATTTGAAGTTAAGCTTATTTAGTACTCATTTTAGTACACACTTCCCTGTTAAAATGTAAATCAGCTACTTGTTTGGAATTGCAATTGTGATAGTCACAGTAAAACTAGTTTCAAACTAAACATATTTATCTGGTATACAGCAGTAATTAGTGTCATCAGGTTAAATTGAGTAGTATTTTTGAAGTTAGCATTGTAGTTTGTGTAAGAATCATGCACTAAGTGTTTATTTCATTTGAGAAGATTATTGAATTGTTTGTTTCCATTTAATTTTAGACGTTATTTGAAACTAAAATCGAATTATTTATCTTCACCTTGAATAGATCAGTTGAGATTAATTTCAGCAGGCATTGCAAAAATGGAATAGAAGCATATTGTGATTTAATTGTTCTTTTCTGATGTACTGTGCGTTTGAACCTTGGCGAAAGCCCATGGTTATCCAATCTCTTGGTACAGATGCTCATGGAGATTCGTTTTTTTGTAATTTGGAATTTGGGCTGTTTGGTCTGTGAAAATAGACTAGTAATCCCAAGTTAAATTTGATATTGGGTATGTGAGTTGTTGCAAACCCAGTTGAACCATTTCTTGTATAGTTTGTGGACCTGAACAAAGTTAAGTCTTGAACAATAAATTGGGACCTTCTCTTTTATTTTAGAGACGAATTTAATAGAAATGTAGTTCACTTTTGGATTGACCTTTAAATAATAAATGAGACGAGCCTCAACAAATGTAATGCAAACTGCGGAGCCCTCAATAAATGTGTATAATAAAAATGCCTAGACTACGGGATAGGCGTTTAACGAATTTCACGGCCTTCACCAAAGATAATAACACGTTAGTCACTTTAGGCATGCTTTTAATAATCTTACCTTCCTAAATATGGGTGCACATTTATGTGACCCAAATCCAAATCTCAACGAAGTCGAAATATGTTGAAAGTTGCGGGTGCATTTATGTGACGCGATTCGAGACATGTTTTCACGATGTTGCAATTTTTTAAAAATATTAATAATAATGGTTCAAAGTTAAATGGCATATAGATTAAAACATGTTGTAAAATCAAATAAATAAGCTAAATATGACAGTTGAGCGACCGTGCTAGAACCACGGAACCCGGGAATGACTCACCTTCTCCCGGGTTAACAGAATTCCTTACTTGGATTTCTGGTTCGCGGACTGTTAACAGAGTAAATTTTTTCCTATTCGGGATTCAAACCTGTGACTTGGGACACCATAAATCTCCCAAGTGGCGACTCTGAATTGAATAAATAAATCCCATTTTGGTTGTCCTTTAAGTGGAAAGACTCCTTTACGCCCACGCGGGTGTAGTAAAAAAGGAGGTGTGATAGCGGCCAGGATCTTCATAAGAGAGTGTTTGTCATCGGACTTCAGGTTTTCTTGAAATAGGTTGAGTATAGTGTGGTATGGTTTCCATATAGATGGGGGTATTGTGTGGTTGATCATTTGTGGAGTTTAGTGGATCAGGAATGAGTAGTGGGGTGTTGTTCGAAATGTGGCATTTGTTGCAGTGGTGATGGGGAGCGGATTGGTTTTGTGGTTTCAGGATGTTTTGTGGAGGTGTAGGATTTTGAGCATTGGGAAAGTTGACTTCCGGGGTAATGAGGGAAAATGAGAAGTTTTCCAAGTTCCGAACTTGGTTCGGTTCTTCCTGAAATTTCAACAACTTCTGCTTAAGATGGGAAACATTTTCCTTTGAAACCTAAATACCCTAAGTAACCTTTACCATTCACCCGAGTTCTCCTTTCTGATGTTGCTCAAGTCTTCCATTTTTGCCTTGTTCTTGTTTCTGATAGGACTCGGAGGAGGAGGAGGTAGAGGGCCCTTGGATTTTATAGAGTAGGATGATGATGCCAGAGTGCATGAACTAACCTTTGGGAAGGGGAATAAAAAATTAAAAACAAAAAGGTAACAAGTTAGTGTGGGTTTTGAGGAGAAAAAAATTGCAGGATTTAAACACATAGAGCAAGAATATAAATCGTGTCGTAATTTGGGAGCCTCATTGTTCCTAAGGTAGGCCTAGCGATAAGTTGATTTGGAGAACTTATAATGCTAAATGCCTCATTTTATTAATAAAAATAAGATGAATCCCAAAACGACATTAAAATTGTGGAAAATAAAATGTTACTAATGATCATTGGCCCTATTACATTAAAGCAAAATAAAAGACTCCTAACTACTTGGTCCCAGAAGGACCTTCCCAGACTCGACATCTTTAGCTCCATCGAATAGGTTCACCAGCTCACACAGTCCCAGCAACAAATAAGCTATAGCCAAGTGTCCTCCTTCATTTCCTTTAGCGTTCTAGTAGTTTTTGATCCTCTGGATGAACTTCACTTCCAACTCTAATACATCCCATTCCAAATACCCTAGTCGCTTATTGGCGCTGACAGCCATATAATTCCATTCTTCAATCAACTTCTGATGTGCTTCTTGAATTTTTTGATGTTTGTTTTCGCACTCTCGAATCCTCTTGCGTAATTTGTTGTACTTAACCTGTACTTTATCCTTTTTATCGATGAGCTTATGACTTCGAATGGACCCGAGTTGTCCCAACCCACAATGATCATTTTCTAACCAACTTGGATAGTATGGGGTATAACAAGAATGGTATCTGACTGTTTCTATGGAATCCCTTTCCAGGATTATTCTGCAGTGCCGCATGTGTTGAGCTTGACACTTGTATGGGCTATCGTCATCTTGGAAGTCGGCCCTGAAGTGACTCATCTTGTTGACCTTTGGTATGACCTGCTTTCTTACTGCTTGTCTCATGACTCGAAGAGGGAGATAGGGATAAGTTCCTCTCAGACCAATGAGTATAAGAAATGGTGCATCCCTAGATCGGACAATGAACTCTCTAGTAGGGAACCATTCGAACATCTATTGTACTTTGTCTTCTTTCAGATTTTCAAACATTTTACGCACCATTTAGCGTCTTCTGGTTGAGCAAACATGTTAGGTATATAGGTCATTTGCCTTGGCTGATGGAAGGTGATATGATCATCCCAGTCTCTGCACAAAATCTCTTGCCGACATTCCCCCTTTTGGAGGTGCTCCTTGAGCCAAAGTTGGAGTAGTAAGTTGCAACCCTCAAAGTGATTGGACCCTCATTGATAGTTTTCTAGGGCTCGGTATATCTCAGCAACAATCATAGGTACTATACTAAAAGGCTGCCAGCCGATCCCTTCCATTAGAGTCTTGGTGACCATGGCTAGTCTGGTATAGATCCTAGCCTTCTTCATAGGAAACACTATCATCCCTAAAAATCAGAACATAAAGACGAAGACTCTTGTATGGATATGCCCCAATGAGGTGAGGGTAAATTCATCTGGGTAAGTGCGGTAGGACTTGCTATGGCCGTACCTCTCGTACAAATAGTCAAAAGGAATGTAAGATTCCTTCAAACAGGTCAAGTCTGGGTTTTTCTTTAGTCGCATCATCTTGAGGAAACCCCTACCCTTGTGATTTTCTGGCATAAGCAAACCTGGAGTCTCCTGAGGAATACCAGCTAAACCTCCTATTTCTTCGAGGAAATGTGTCATTTCAAGGTCCCCGAAGCGCAGCACAGATCTGTCACTATCCCAGAATAAAGTTGCAGCCTCTATGATTTTGTTGTCGGGTTGGATTTCCAAAAGAGAAGGCAAATTTCCTAGTATTTGCGGACGAGAGTCTAATCATTGGAGTAAAGGTTTTCCCACAAACTTAGTAACCTTGGGTAAATGTTGGTTAACATGCCGAATCTGGGGACTTCATTCCTCATTTTCTGCAAAACAAATTGTTAGACCCTTAGCCCCGCCGGACTCGACTATTTACACCAATAATTAGCATAAACGTCATTTAGTTCTCCAAATATATGCACAGAATATGGTGGCATCCGTTTGGGTTCCAAGGAAACATAGTGGACTTTGGACAAGGCTATCTTAACGAGTCATTATATGGACAACATAATTGACTCGGCTAGGTTTTGACCACGATGCATGCATAGTTTAAATAGAAAGGGTTTCTATGGCGTTTTAGACCAGTACCCTTGGGGGGAAAACTCAAGAGGGAAAGGCACGGAACTGTTGATTGCACTGCTGATCAACTGGTTTTACTGAAAAATATGCATTTGCAGAATTTAGGGGGTGATAATATCGGAAGGGCGCAACCACTCATTATAAGAATTGCTATGGTATTTGTTTGGCACGAGTGAAATATGATGTTGAAGATGAAATTACAAGTTGTCACGTATTTGCATGTTCAGAAAAATAATGATTGCAATAGTTGTGGTAATTACAACATTATTGAAGGAAAGCGGTAAAAGCATTAAAGGAAAGAAAACAAAGAGCCAAGTCAGTTTCAAAGTAGAAAAGAGATAAAGACATTAAATAAAAGCAATAAAGTCACAAATAACATGAAATGGTAAAATCCTAAAGAAGTCCCCAGCGGAGTCGCCATGTTGTCAAGGCCCTCTTTTTCCTTTTTAAAAGGCGAAATCGAGTTTACAACATTTGGGCGGACAACTCATTTCCTTTTGGTAATTGGGTTTGGAATTTGAAGAGTCGCCACTTAATGATTAAGTGCATTATGACACTAAGAAGGGCTTGAGTTGGAAAACCAATGTTTTGGTAAGGGCTAGAAATTATCTCGGGGGGAAGGTGTTAGGCACCTCCCAAGATCCACTAGTGTGGTTCCCGGCCATGCTACAATTGTGACTTTAAAGCAAGAAAGCATACGAGACAATTTCATATAAAGACCTCAATTAGATATGTATAATGATTACTAAACATACTGAAATTAGGGACTAGGTGATTTCCTAGTTATTTGAAAGAATGTCTATGTGCACAAAAATGAATATGAATAATCAGACATGGAAGTGGGTGAGCAGAATTATTTTTAGAATAAGATGGCAGTACACAAATTAAAGGGGAAATTGTAATGACTGAAACAAAATGCAAAATTTTTTGAAGAACTAAAAATTGATAATCTAAAATAATTACATAAAGGGAGGGTGGGGGGTCCTAGGTTTGTAAAATACATGGATCATCCACATAACATCGGTAGACAATCAAACGCATGGTGTTATCGTGTGATCATCATCTCCATGTCTTCCCTCCCCACCCCGTTAAGGTATTAAAGCGCGGAATGGTATCGTTACTTATCGCATGCTATTACCCGCCCCAAGCCTATCAGTCTCGGAGGGAGTGAGACTACTAATCCTAAAGAGGAGGGAGTTGGGGATTTTTAGAAGTTCAAAAGGATAAAAAGCTAGGCGACAGGCAATAACGAATTACATCTTAAAGGGAAGCACATTGCAATTTAGGCACAAGTAGGCCTCCCCATTCAAAGTAGCAAATTATTTAGCATGGCTTACAAATACTAATTAGGTCTTTAATTAAGCAAAGTGTAGAACATGCTGAGTTATCTTATATTTTCCAGACGAGGAGTCCGAATTAGCCTTAACTAGATGTAGTTATCAAAACTGATACAGTTCATCAATTACCTACTGGCTTGCCTGGGTGAAACTTAGGTAGGATATCTAACAATGTAGGATATACTGATTTTAAGGAAAAGTTTACTAATTCTAGAAAGGGACCTACAGATTTTAGGACTGATTTGAGATTCCAAAATGAAACTAATTCAGTTAATTTAGTCCTATAGGAATGGTCTCTATGTGTCGTTGATTTTAACAGTTGGAATAATTCTATAGACATGATCTCTAAATTAATTGGTTATTATTAAGCCTAAAGTTTTTTGCCTAGTGGCAGATACATGCAGAAATACCGAAAGGCCTATAGGCATGCTTTCTAAATGCTGAAATGTAAAATTGTAAAATGTCCTATAGGCAGATTTTCTAAATTCAAAAAATGCAGAGATTATGCAGTCCTATAGGCAGATTTTCTATATGAAATATATGCAGAATCTAAAATAGGAATTTTTTAATGAAAAATGCAGGATCTCTATATGAAAAGCATTGGAAAATGCAGAACTTGACATGATTTGCAGAAAGTAATGCCTAGTGAGTATGATATCTACCCTTGTGCATACAATAAATAACCCTCCCCCCATTTTTACTATATACCCCATAGTTATTATAAATTATTACAACATGAATGAATCAGAAAGAGGGAGAAAGTCAAAATTACATTAGAACATTCCAACTACATCTAATCAGCCTAATTCCGACTCAAAGTCCAATAATATGAGATAAACCAACTTCCAGGATTATATTTCTAAAAGTCTTTCTCATATTTGGGGTGTGTTATAGTTCCCAAGAGCCTCAAAGGGACTCAGGGTAGTGCTTACACCCTAAACACATTTCACAATTAAGAACATAGTGTAGTGTGGGAATGCCAGCTCCCAGAAGTCCAAGTTCATAGGTAGCTCAAGGTCTCAAGGCAAGGCTCAAAAGAGAAGGGCAGAACTTAAGATTCTAGGAATAAGTGTAAGTACACAAGGGGAAGTGAATCATGAGAGACAGGGCAAGCTAGTAGTCATGCCAGCAATTGGGATGCTGGCACACCCCTGACCATCCTGCTAGTCAAGCATTGAGAGTTAGGATCCATTATGGATCAAGCCAAGGCCTGGGCAGTAATGAGGATACTGTCAGGGCAAAAGCTTAACTTAGCACATAGAAAGGAATAGGGGTAGAGGATTCTCAACAGAAACAAAAGCAACTAAAGGAGATATGGAGCACAAATTACAACATATAAACAACAAAGTAAACAAGAAATCTGAAACTGTAAAGTAAACTCATAGGTAATGAGGCAGAAGATTTAAATAAAGGACATACCAGTTTCACAAAATAAGTAAGCAAAAATAGCCTTGAAAGAACCAAATTGCAAATAGCAGTTCCAAAAGATCTCAAGCAAAGCTGGGTTAAAAAATAGTATTGCGAGAAAAAAGTGAGTTCAGTGTGTGAGTTGGTGTATTTTCGTGTATTTCTGATTTTTGAGAATTGATTCATGATAGAAAGAGGGAGGACTAGGTCCATATATAGTTTTTAAAATGAGTAAGGTAGTCAAAGAGTGCAGAAACATAGAAACCAATCAATTAGCATCAATTAAGACAACTAGACTCATTTAATTAAGGGGTCTAAGTCAAACATCTAATCAAGATGGAGTAAGGAAGAAAAACCCAGTTTACTAAGGCTTGATTAAGGTAAGGAAACCATGTAGTGCACAAATAAGGTCAAGTACATAGTTGGTATTTAAGGAAAGATGGAATACTACTGTTTTTTATAAAGTAAAAATAAGGTATCAGTTTGAAAATTAGTCAAAAGGATCTCGGATCTAATTGTAATCACGAAGAACCTCTGGTAAATAAGGAAAGAATAATTAAAACATTGGTACAGAATCACAGAAGAGACACAACACCATGTATTTAAGGAAAGCATCACTAAAGGATCAAAATAAACAACTAGTAAGGTAAAAAGGGGTTCAATCGAAAGAAATCAGTGATGAATCACTAGCATGATTAAAGGGATTTCAAAAATCAGTTCTTGGTTAGTGAAACCTTTTGAAAGGATAGTTTTTCTTATATATAAAGCACCTAAATCAAATAAATGAGTCCTAGAATAGAGTCTAACACTGAAAAATCCCGATTCACAAACAGAAGGATTCAAGTTTGATTGCAGGCTCATAATGAATCATCAAACCTAGGGTCCCTAAAGTGGAACCCTAATATCACTTATCAAAGAAGATCTCTAAGTGTTTAGGGCTTCAAATAGAATCAGAGGTGAGCCGTCAAGTTCATTGAGAGAGGCACACATACATAAACAAATGTAGAAAAAAGAGAAGCTATGCATTTTAAAACAAAAGTAGGCAAGAACATGCTTAGCAGGAATATCAACAAAACTCAATATGGTGAAACAAAATCAAAGAGCATAGAATTAAACACCAGAGAGAGAGTATTGTGTGCTACATTTGAGGAGGTGGTGGATATTGCTCATGAGATTGAGTCGGTTCACCATAGAGAGCGAGAGGAGAGGGAGGCCAAGATGCCTCGAGAATCAGGCAGTTTTAGTGGTGCTTCGTCGAGGGGCCAGTTCCAGTGTGGTAGAGGTCATTCTTTCAGGCCTGCTCATTCGTCCCATTCAGAGTATCGTGGGTCATCTTGAGACCGTTGTCATCATGGATTCCAACGGGGCTAGTGTTCACTCAGCGCCCTCCCAGCTCAGAGTTCATCTCATGCCCCATCAGCTCAGGGTTCTTCTGCGCCGAGTGTATCCACTAGCCACTCCGGTGTGAGGGTTTCCCTTTGGTCCCCATCTCCAGCACCGAGTAGCAGTTAGGAGTGTGAAGAGTTTGGGAATATGAGGAGGCAGTGTCCTCGACTTCGTGGTAGTCTGTCCCGGCAGAGGGATCATCCCTCGACTTTTGCACCAATTGCTTCATCATCCGCCCAGCCAGCCAGTGGTGGAGGTTAGGCAGCCAGGGGTCACCCCAGAGGTGGAGGTCGATCAGGCGTTGTCCATGCTCATATTTATCCTATGACAGGCAGGGCAGATGCCATTACTTCAGATACTATCATGACAAGTATTGTTTTAGTCTGCCACAGAGATGCCTCTGTATTATATAATCCCGATTCAACCTATTAATATATGTCTTCATAGTTTTCTCATTATTTGGGTACGCCTCGGGAGTCTCTTTCTTTACTTGTTCATGTGTCTACCTCGGTGGGCGGATACTGTAGTTGTGGACCGTGTGTACCAGTCGTGCATTGTATTAGAGGTCTGGAGACCCGATTTGATTTATTGCTATTTAGCATGGTGGACTATGATGTTATTTTGGGCATTGATTGGTTATCTTCATGTCATGCTATTCTAGATTGTCATGCTAAGACAGTCACTCTGGCTATGCCAGATGTTTCGTGGATCGAGTGGCGTGGTATGACTGAGGATCAAAGGATATCTCGTTGTTGCATAGCTCAGGTCGGGGCAAGGTCCCATCAGACGTGATTATGGCCCAAGTACAGTTATTTCTTTGTTGAAGGCCCATCGTATGGTTGGGAAGGGTTGTCTTTTCTATTTGTCATTTGTGCGGGATGTTGGAGCTGATAGTCCTAGTATTAAATCTGTTCCAGTTGAATTTTCCCGATGTATTTCCTGCAGACATCCCGAGCATGCCACCAGACATTCATATTGATTTTGGTATTGACCTGGTGCCGGGCACTCAGCCCATTTTTATTCCGCCATATCGCATGGCACCAGCAGAGTTGAAAGAATTGAAGTAGCAACTTTAGGAACTCTTAGATAAGGGGTTCATTTGGCCCAGTATGTCACCTTGGGGTGCACTAGTTCTATTTGTGAAGAATAAGGATGGCACGATAAGAATGTGCATCGATTATAGGCAATTGAACAACGTAATAGTAAAGAACAAGTATCCCCCGCCTTGCATTGATGATTTATTTGACTAGCTTCAGGGAGCGAGGGTGTTCTCCAAGATTGATCTCCTTTCGGGCTATCACCAGTTGAAGATCAGGGATTCAGATATTCTTAAGACTTCTTTCAGGACTAGATATTGTCACTATGAATTTCCTATCATGTCTTTTGGGCTGACCAATGCCCCAGATGCGTTCATGAATTTGATGAACAATTTATTTCGGCCTTATCTAGATTCATTTTTATGGTGTTCATTGATGATATCCTGGTATACTCGTATAGTTAGGAGGAGCACACGGAGCATTTGTGAGTGGTATTGCGGAGATTGAGGGATGAGAGGATTTACGCAAAGTTCTCCAAGTGTGAGTTCTGGCTCGGTTCAGTGGATTTCTTAGGACACGTGGTGTCCAACGAGGGTATTCGGGATGACCCAAAGAAGGTAGAGGCGGTGCAGAGTTGGCCTAGACCGTACTCAGCCACAGAGATTCGTAGCTTCCTTGGTTTGGTAGGGTATTACCACCGGTTTGTTTAAGGTTTTTCCTCTATTGCATTGCCCTTGACCAAGTTGACACAGAAGGGTGATCCATTTGTATAGTCGGATGAGTGCGAGAAGAGCTTTCAGAAGCCCAAGACAGCTATGACCACAACTCCAGTATTGGTTTTGCCATTAGCTTCAGCACTTTATATTGTGATGCTTCGAGAGTTAGGATTGGCTGTTTATTGATGGAAAAGGTAGAGTTATTGCTTATGCTTCTCGTCAGTTGAAGCCCCACGAGAAGAACTACCATGTTTATGATTTGGAGTTGGCTACTATAGTTCATGCGTTGAAGATTTGGAGGCATTACTTGTATGGCATATCATGTGAGGTATTCATCGATCATCGCAGTCTATAGAATTGGTTCAAGAAAAATGACCTCCATTTGAGGCAATCGAAGTGGCTAGAGTTGCTTAAGGATTATGATATTACTATTCTGTATCATCCGGGGAAGGCCAATGTAGAGGCCAATGCTTTGAGTCAAAAGGCAGTGATTGTGGGGAGCTTGGCATGCATTCTAGTTGAGTAGAGGCCATTTGCAGCTGATATTCAGGTCTTGGCCAATTAGTTTGTGAGACTAGACATTTCAGATCCCAGTTGAGTGTTGGCTTGTGTGGTTTCTCGGTCTTTCATGTATGACCGCATTAGAGAGTGTTAGTATGATGATCCGCATTTGCTTGTCCTTAAGGACAGAGTCCTGCATGATGATGCTAGAGACGTGACTATTTGGGATTATGGTGTGTTGATGATGCAGGGCTAGATTTGCATGCCCAATGTGGATGGGCGTTGGGAGATGATATTGGAGGAGGCCTACAACTTGTAGTATTCCATTAATCCGGATGCCGCAAAGATGTATCAGGATCTTAGACAACACTATTGGTAGCGGAGGATGAAGAAAGATATTATGGAGTTTGTAGTTTGGTGTCTCAATTGTCAGTAGGGGAAATATGAGCATCAGAGTCTGAGTGGCTTGCATCAGTAGATGGTTATACCCGAGTGGAAGTGGGAGAGGATCACTATGGATTTTGTTACCGGACTCCCACGAACTTTAAAGAAATTCAATGTTATTTGATTGATTGTAGATAGGCTGACCAAGTCCTCGCACTTCATTCCTGTTTGTACTACTTATTCTTCAGAGCGGCTGGCAGAGTTATATATTTGGGAGATTGTTCGGTTGCATGGTGTCCCAGTTTCCATCATATCAGATCGGGGCACTCAGTTTGCTTCCCAGTTTTGTAAGTCAGTTCAGTGAGAGTTGGGCACTCAGGTGCAGTTGAGTACAGCTTTTCACCCTCAGACGGACGGGTAGTACGAGCGCACCATTTAGATATTAGAGGATATGTTACGCGCCAGTGTTATTGATTTTGGAGGGTCATGGGATCAGTTTCAACCGCTTTCAGAGTTTGCCTACAACAAAAGCTATCAGTCCAGCATTCAGATGGCTCCATATGAGGCTTTTTGTGGGAGATGGTGTAGATCTCCAGTTGGTTGGTTCGAGCCCGACGAGGCTAGACTATTAGGGACATATTTGGTTCAGGATGCTTTGGATAAAGTGAAGGTAATTTAGGAGAGACTTCGTGTAGCGCTGTCGAGGTAGAAGAGCTATGCGTACCGGAAGGTTCGAAGTGTATCCTACATGGTTGGTGTGAAGGTCTTGTTGAAGGTTTCTCCCACGAAGGGTGTTATGAGATTCAGAAAGAAAGGAAAGTTGAGTCCACGATTTATTGGGCCTTTTGAGGTACTTAGGAGGATTGGGGAGGTGTCATATGAGGTTCCATTGCCACCCAGCTTGTCGAGCGTGCATCTAGTTTTTGATGTTTCTATGCTTTGGAAGTATATTGGAGACCCGTCATATGTTCTGGAGTTCTGTACGGTTCAGTTGGAGGGTGATTTGACTTATTATATAGAGCCAATAGCCACTTTGGATCGTCAAGTTTGGCAGTTGAGGTCAAAGGATGTTGCTTCGGTGAAGGTGCAGTGGAGAGGTAGGCCATGGAAGAGGCTAGAAGAGAGACCGAGCGGGAGATGCGGAGCAGATATCCCCATATGTTTGAGGCTTCAGGTATGTTTCTTGACTCGTTTGAAGGCAAGCAATTGTTTTAGTTGAGGAGGATGTGAAGACTCGACCCGTCGTCTCATGAGTTACCGCCCTACTTACCCATATTTTGCTTCTTTATGCTTCATTATTAGTGTCGTGTGTTATCGAGTTGGTTTGGATCGATTTTTGAAGGAAATGAGACAATTAGTCTCTTTAAGGGAAGCTTAATTTGGAAAAGTCAATCAGATGATGACTTATGTGTTAGAGGGCTCAAAAGTGAATTCCGATGATTCGATTAGCTTTGGGGACGATTTATTACTTAGGAGTGTGATCGGAAGTGATTTTGGAGGTTCGGTGTAGAATTATGCTTGAATTGGCAAAGTTAGTATTTCGGCGAATTCCGGTTGGTAGGTGAGATTTTGATCCGAGGGTCGGAATGGAATTCCAAGAGTGTTGTAGCTTTGCGAGGTGATTTGGGATGGGTGTGTAATATTGCAGGTTATTCGGAGGTGATTTGGTTGGGTTTTTATCAAATGCAAGTTTTGGGAGTTTTACAAGAACTTAGGCTTGAATTCGATGTAATTTGATGGTTTTGTTGTTGTTTGAGGTGTTTTAACGATTGGAACAAGTTTGAATGATGTTATAAGAAGTTTTGGTGCTTTTGGTTGAGGTCTCAAGGGCCTCGGGGTGATTTCGGATGGCCTAATAGAAGGTTTTTTGGACTTAGGATGTTGCAGAAAATTGCAGGTCAGTGCTGCAGGTTTTTGCTTTATGCGATCGCAGGAGGGGCTTTGCGATCGCATAGAAGGATTTCTAGGGGTTGTTTGGTTGTTCAATGCGATCGCGGATGGAAGGTTGTGATCGCATAGTGTGAGGTCGATCTGAGATTGGAGTGGAAAATTGGTCATCGCGATCACAGGGGCAAGACTGCGATCGCGTAAGGTAAGTAACCTGTGCATTGTGATCGCATGTGTGTTAGTGCGATGGCATAGAGGGAATTTTGAGAGTATGGCTTTTGTTCTTCGCGATCGTGGTAGTGTTAAATTTCTGAGTTGGAAATTTTATGCATTGTGAGAGCTTTTTTGGAGAAATGTAAGAGGGTTTCAACTGAGATTGATTGGAGGTGAGTTCTATGATCTAAAAACATGATTTAATTATAGAATCAACCTAGAAATCCATGGAAACTTAGCAAAAAGGGGAAGAAATAGGGCTTGAGTTTTGATATTTCAAATTGGGTTTTGACGGGTCATTTGAGCGCGGATTTGGGAGTTCTTGGTATGTGTGGATTCGTGGCGAGATAAGGAACTGTTGATGTGAAAATTTATGAGTTTCTAGAAGTGGGCCCGGGGCTCGGGTTTTGTCAATTTCAAGATTTTTGATGCTTTTCGATTATTTTCGATCGGTATTGTTCCTTTAGCATATTGTGATGTATTCACTGTGGTTTTGGTCATATTCGACGTGCGAGGAGGCCAATTTGAGAGGCAAGGGCATAGCGAGCTAGAGATTGGCCTGCTTGAGGTGAGTAATAGATGTAAATGATGTCCTGAGGGTTTGTAACCCCGGATTAGCACATCATAGTGCTATATAGAGGTGACTTGCACGCCGGGTAACGGGCGTGAGGTAGAGCACCATTAAGGATTGTGACTTGGTCCGTCCCGCTTGATGAAATTACTACTTAATTGATATCATTATTATTTTGGACTAAATTCAATAATTGGGCTTCGCGCTAACTATTTGAAGCCTTTAGGGATTGCTATTACTGTTTTCCCACTACTTGGGCTTATTACTAGAACTAAGTCCTATTGTTTTGTGATGACCCAACATGTCGTCTCATGAGTTACCGCTCCGTTTCCCCTATTTTATGCTTGTTCATATTTCATTATCAGTATTTGGTGTGTTTTAGTTTATTCATATTGGTTTTGGTAGAAACGAGGCACTTAGTCTCTTTAAGGAAGACTTGTTTTGGAAAAAGTCAACCGAATGTTGACTATTGAGTCAGAGGGCTCAGATGTGATTTCCAGCGATTCGGCTAGCTTTGGGGGATGATTTGTGACTTAGGTATGTGATCGAAACTGATTTTGGAGGTCCAGTGTATAATTAGGCTTGAATCGGCGAAGTTAGTATTTTGGCGGATTCCGGTTGATAGGTCAGATTTTGATCCGAGAGTCGGAATGGAATTCCGAGAGTTGCAGTAGCTTCGTGAGGTGATTTCGGATATGTATGAAAAATTTCAGGTTATTCGAAGGTTATTTGGTTGGTTTTTGATCGGATACGTGTTTCGGAAGTTTTTAAAGAACTTAGGCTTGAATCTGATGTGAATTGATGATTTAGTGTTGCTTGATGTGTTATGATGATTGGAACGAGTTTGAATGATGTTTTAGGATATGATGGTGCATTTGGCTGAGGTCCCGGGGGCCTCGGGGTGATTTCGAATGGTTAACGGAAGATTTTCTAAGGCTTGGGATGTGCAGAAAATTGCAGATCGGTGTTGCAGACATTTGTTCTATGCGATTGCATGAGTAGGGCTGCAATCGCATAGAAGGATTTTGGGGGCATGGTAATTTGTGCTATTCGATCGCGTGGCAATTGTGCGATCGCACAGAGGAAAATTTGGAGCCTGGATTTTTGTTCAATGCGATCGCAGTGATGTATATGCGATCGCACTGTTGAAGCTGTCTGGTCAATATGATCGCGGGGCCCCTTATGCGATCGCATATGGTTAATCAGAGGTTAATATTTTTGTGCTATGTGATCGCAATGGCTTGTATGCTATCTCATAGAAGGAAATTATAGCTGGGAAGAAGGGCTTTTAAAATATTTCATCCGCGAGCTTAAGTCATTTTTTCACCATTGTTGAGTATTTTGAGAGCTCTCTAGGAAAAAATTGAAGAGGGATTCAAGGAGGATTGATTGGAGGAAAGTTCCTTGGCCTAAATACACGATATTATGATAGATTTAACATAGAAATTGGTTGAAATCCATCAAAAGGGGGTAAAGTTAGGGCTTGAGAATTGGTAATTTAAAAATGGAATTTGAAGGGTCAAATGGACTCCGATTTTGGTAAATTTGATATGTATGGACTCGTGGTGAGACGAGGAATTTGGTGATGTAAATTTTGTAATTTTTTGAGAAGTGGGCTCGGGGCTCGAGTTTTGCTATTGTGATGTATCACTTTGATTTAGGTTAGATTCGATGCAAGTAGAGGCCAATTTGAGAGGCAAAGGCATCGCGAGTTTGAGATTTTACCGGAGGTGAGTAATGACTGTAAATGATAGAATGAGGGTTTGAAACCCCAGATTTGCACATCATGGTGCTATATTGAGGTGACTTGCACACAGAATAGCGAGCGTGGGGTAGAGCACCGCTGGGGATTGTGACTTGGTCCGTCTCGATTGATGAAATTACTACGTATATGACTGAAACTACTTGTTATTATCGTAATTTGGGCTGATTTCCATGTTTGGGCTTCATGCCAACTATGTGAATCCTTCAGGGATTGATATCACTATTTTCGCATTACCTTGCATATTATTTAATCTCGGCCCAGGGTTTTAATACTGTTTTGCAAACTCATCCGTCTTTCTAAGATTTGAAAACATAAATGATATTTCTAAATGGTATTTTGGGATGTGAATTACTGTTTTAAAAATGCCTGAGGGGCTTATAGTGAATTCTGGATATATGGATGGCTCGGGCTGCACTGCAGCGGTATTCTATTGATATAGAGGCCGAGGGCCTGGTTGGTGCCACGAGATGGCTTGATTAATTGCGCTTGGGCTGTAGGAGCCCCTCCGAAGTCTATACACACCCCAATGAGTGCCATCGACGTTAAATATATGGATGGCTTGGGCTGCACGCCGCAGAGGATACTGGAGTGTACCGTCATATGCATTGCATTGCACTCATGCATTTGTTCCTATTTGTATTATCTATCCTGACATTCCAGCACTCGCATTTCATTGGCATCCATGCTACTCCTTATACTGTTTACCTGATACACTGGTGTTATTTGTTAATGGAGTGCTGTGCCCGAGGGGATGACTTATGTGCTGACTTGCACTATCTGTTTTGCATTCATTTGCTTAACTGTTGGAAAAAGATGTTTTCAAAAGAGGTTTAAAAATTGAGTCCAGATATTTCGAAAGATTTCACGGTTTCACTATTTTCTCAAAGGGTTACACTGCACTTTATAGCATGATGACTTGCTTTACGTGATTTCTTGCTGCTCAGTTATTATTTACCTTTATTACTTATTGATTTGGTGTACTCACTTTAATCCCTACAACTCGCATGCAGATGCAGGTATTGGTTTACCCAGTAGCGGGTTTGAGTTGGTTGAGGATTTTGGTATTGTAGCCGAGCAAGGCGACCGCAAGCGTTCGCGGCACCAGATTTCTTCTTTTGATTCTAAATTTTTAATCCATATATTACAGGCCTTGTAGTTGACTTAAATATCCTTCTAGATGCTCGTGACTTGTGACACTGCGGTCGGGCTGTATCGGGATGGTTCCCTGTTTTATTATTTTTCTTCTGCACATATGATAATTTTATTAATGTTTTAGACCTATTTATGCTAACTATTAAACAGGTGTTGATGTCTGTTGGCTGGCCTTGTCTTCACGAGAGGCGCCATCATGACCGGGTTTGGGAATTTAGTCATGACAACTTGGTATCAGAGCCTAGGTTACTTGGTCTCACGAGTGATGAGCAGGTTTAGTAGAGTCTCGCGGATCGGTACAGAGATGTCTCTATTTATCCTTGAGAGGCTGCATAACATTTAGGAAAACTTCCCTTTCTTGGAATTCTTATCTCCCGTACTTGATTCAGCTTGATATGTAACCCTTGAAATTCCTTCAACACGTCTGTGTGCGCACGCGGGCGCTCAGTATTATATGTGTCTCGATGGCTTGTGATTTCCCGATCAAGGGGCGAGATGTGATCTTCGTGAGTATGTTGGGCCAGTCTGGAGGACTTGAGGACGGATCTTTGCCTATGGCTTGAGCACCGAGGTGCTGATTGTGTGAGCAAGTGTTTGAACTTATATGTTCGGTATTGTCTTTATTAGCCGGAATGGCGGTCAGATATCTATGTGATAAGTATGTTTGTACTGTGGGATGTATTTATGAGCACGTGATTTTTGCACTATATGAATTATTCCCAAAAATTCAAACAAAATGATTTCTTTCGTTATTTTGCAATTTTGTAAATTTTTGTGTTATTTTTTGTTAATTGTTTGCATTTCATTTGTGCATTTTAATTCACATGGAAAATATAAAAACTACGCTTGACATTTGCATTCAAGATTTGCTTTCATATTTTAGGATTAATTAGTAGTTAAGTTTCTTTTGAAATAAAAATAGAGAAATAAACAAAAAAGGGGGTTCTTTTGCATTTATATTTTTAATTGTTTTAGTTTACAATTAAATAGGAATTAGGGTATTTAGGAAAATATGATTTTTAGTCTTAATTTTGTTTTTGAGTTTTAATTTAGCATTTCATAAAATTAGGAAAAGATTGAATAAATACAAGATAACAAAAAGAGAAAAAGAAAACAAAAGAAAGAAAGAAAGCAAAAGAAAGAAAGAAATTAATAGAATTGGGCCATTCCAATTAGAGATCCACTTGGCCCAAACCAACCCCCAGTTTAGGCCCAATCTTCCACCCAACCCAGTCCCTAGTCTCTCCAAACGACCCCGTTTAATTAGCATTTAATCTGGATCGTCGATGAAAATCAATCAAACGGTCCAGAACTGATGGTTCTCTAATATAAGAATGTCGGAACTCACCAACCCCCCATCCCCCCCCCCATATCATTATCCCCAAATCACCCCATAGACCGACCCTGTAACGCTGCCGCCGGAAATCGCCCACGGTGGCGGCCCGTCTCCGTTCGACCTCAAAATTACACCCCTGGCTCCCTTTCCCCTCCCAGTTACGAATCCACCACCTGTTTCCCTCAAATTCTAGCCAAATGTGTCGAATCTTGGGTCAAACATTTTCCGGCCACAACGCAACCTCCTCCAAATCACCCCAAATTTACATCGGTGAATCTCCTCCGTCTCCTCTTTCCAATGATTTAAGAATCACCCCTCGAATATGGCTGGAACTTCTCTAATATCGATTTGAAGTTTTCTGGCCAAAACCCTAATTGCCCCAAACCACTCAAAATTAATACCATGTGATCCCCTCCTCTTCCTCATTAGGATTTCAACGTCATTGGAGTTCAAATATCACCGGAAATGGGCTAACTTTGAGTTTGAGAAAAATGCTGAATTCAATAAGTTTTTTTCGGTCTTGTTGTTTCTTTTTCATCTGTTCTTGTTAGTTTGATTCATGTTATTTCTGATAATTCAATATTGTTTTAATTTCTATATTATTTTGATTTTTTTAAGTCTAGTTCATTCCTAGCTAATCGTTGTTCTATTAGAATAAATGCTTAGGTTAATTCATGAGTTTTAGTAATTGTTCTCTGCCCTGTTATCATAATTTTTTTAATTTCTTATTAAATTGCTTCTGACTAATTTTTCTTCAGTTCAGTCTCGTTTCGATTGTGATTAGTGCCTTGTGTTAGTTTTAGCATAGTGTTATGTTAATTGTTGTTTACTAATTTGGTTCAATTGATAGAATAATAAGAGTTTGGATAGGGATTATAGTTTTACAGCTAAAATTTATGTTTTCGTTCAGGCTTGAAATATGAAATAAAACTGCCCACTTGTTTGATCCTGAAATATGCCTGCTGGACTGTAATACACTAATAGTTAAACATATATTGGATATGATTGTTTACAGTAGTTAAGTGTTGAGTTGTATGTGTATAAACTTTGGACTATTTTTGTAGCTTGTGGACTGTAGGACTGATAAATGGATTTGTATTAATTTGAATTGCCCGGGACTGTTTCATGCTTCTGTATTTAGTTAATGATGACATGAATTGCTTAAGTAGAGTTGATTTAGTTAGAACTAGTTGCTTACTTTGCTTTAATTAGGTAATAAGCAATGACACAAATGCATTATGTTAGTTGAGCATGTAGTAAGCTTTAGTTTAGATTAGTAGCACTAAAACTTATTTTACAGTTTAAAAGGGAGTGCTCATTCGTAATCATCAGTGTATTGTCTAATACACAACTCACAAGTTTTCAATAAGTTTCAGCGCTAAGATGTAGCACGTCAATTTGGTTAACCATATTTGAATAAAGTGAGTAGTGTTACAATTTGACAAAATAACTGAAAGGCCCAATAGTCATTTGGGAAGACTGATTGGGCCGTCCAAATCAACAGCGGCCCACATTTGTCGTTCACCCTTTTGAGTCTGTTTTGGAGATCCAAACGTGACGGCCAGTGTCGCTATTGGATATAGGCTCTAATGTGTTCGAAAGGGGACATTCTTTCCAAAGTTAATTGTTTTGTATTCTTTTGTTTTGAATTAGTTTTGAAACCCAAAAAATGATGAAGTCTCGAAATTTTGTGAAGATCATTAGCCTTGATTTTGTAACATAAATGTGGGCTTATAAGTTCGGTAGCGGATCCAAATTAAGAGGTTCTTCCTTTTGTTTGAATCCGGACTTGAACTTGAATTTCGAATTTCATAATGCTAATCAATTAGAACTTTTCCTTTTATTATTAGAGACAAAATTAAGTAGAAAATTGTAGTTTGCTTTAGGATTGGCCTTTAAAATAATAAATGACATGCTTTGCTAAGCAAAGCTCATAAATTGTGGGGCCTCCAATAAATATTGTATTGAAATACTTAGATTTCGGGATGGGCCGTTTAGCAAATTTCACGGCTTTCCCCAAAGATAACAATGCGCTAGTTGCTTTAGGCGCAATTTTAATAACATTACCTTCCTAAACTCGGGTGCACATTTATATGGCCCAAATCCATATCTCAACGAAGTCAAAATGTGTCAACAACCACGGGTGCATTTATGTGACGTGGTTCGAGACATATTTTTGCGACGTTGGAATTCTCATTAAAATAATAATAAAAGCGATTTACGATTAAATAGCACATAAGCTAAAACATGTTTTTAAATTAGATAAATCCAAATATAACAATTGAGTGACCGTGCTAGAACCAGGGAACCCGGGAATGCCTAACACCTTCTCCCGGGTTAACAAAATTCCTTACTCGGATTTATGGTTTGCGGACTGTTAATAAAGTCATAATTTCCTCGGTTCGGGATTCAACTGGTGACTTGGGACACCATTAATCTCCCAAGTGACGACTCTGAATCTTAATAATAAATCCAGTTCCGATTGTCCTATAAGTAGAAAAACTCATTTATGCCCTTGCGGGTGTAGGAAAAAGGTGGTGTGACAATATCTATATGAATTGGTAGTGACGAAGAAGTCCGCTGGATAATAGATGAGCTGTTAAGTGTTTATTTCCTATTGTGATTTGATGTGTAGCCCCGAGTTGTGGGCGCGTGCAGAATATTACCGTGTCTCCTAGTTAAGGAGTAAAGTGCATTACATGTGGCGGTATGAGTACAGACCAGGAAGACTAAATGACTGTGTAATTTGTAAGATGGTGGAAGGTATGCTGAAATAATAATTTGAGGCAAAGCAGGTGGATTATCTCCTGTGAAGTGTTCTTAAGTGGTGTGATCCTTATGTATATGTTAGAAGATCTCATGTGTAATTGAAGGGTACGTGTTGAAATTTGAAAATATGGGTCGCTTAAGAGAGTTTACTCAACTAATGTAGAGATGGATGAGAGATGTGTGGAGGATTACAGTACCAGATGATCTGTGTTTTCACAAACTTATAAATGATTTGAGTTTAATATCACTATGATATTGTGGCAACATTAGAGTAAAAGTGTTATGAGTTGTGAGTGTGTCTTGATACATGGCTTCGAGCCAAAGTTGGGGAGTTTGTCATTGATTAGCTAATTGTACAGTCATGTGCTATGTTGGCTTCAGTTAGAGCGTGCGGGTAAGCCAGCTATGGCTTGAGTAAAAGAAAAATTTTGACAGAGGTTATATTATGTTCCATAGGGTATGAATATCATGGGATGCCTAGAGTTGTTGTTGGTAAAGAATGCTTAGTGCATAGAGCAGGAAGTTGCTTGGTTGTATTGGGATGAGGACCTCATTTTGCGGTATCAGAGTGACAATAAGGGACGAGTGGTTCTGTTCGTTAGGTCAGGTAATTTGCGGTTTGAATAAGAGTGAATGACTTTCGAGAATGATTCTAATGTGTTCAAGATTTTACATGTAACGATCATGTGTTTTAAGGTGGTTTATGTGGTTAGAGACTGTGTTTTCATTGGAAACATTCAAGACTTGTGGTATTTTTATGTTAATTATGGGATTCTATGCATCAGTATCAGGAAAATAAAGGTAACGGATTTTGATTCGCAGGAAGTTCTTCATAGTAGATTATTTTGGGAATGTGATGTTTCTAGGAATATTTGAGAGAGTATTCAGTGGCTTATGGGTCTTAGACAGTGTGGTCTTGTGCTTGGGTCCTGTGTAGTGAGCCTTAGTTGAGGAACTGTGGTGCTAGAGCAAGAGGGAATATCAAGTTGACGATGAATTAGGAGGGAAATTAGAAAGATGGAATATCTCGATAGTAGGCCGAATCGGTATGGTAAGGATATGATTAGTTCTTCGTATGTGTTCGAGGTAATGAGCCCTTATAGGTATTGTGTAGCAAAGCACTTGAGTTGTGACAACTTTCTTAGCTTGGTTTGGGTAGACGAATTCAGTCCTAGCAGTTTAGCTTATGCACATGGAATTGGGGGAGAGAGTCCTTGTTGGGTTTTTCCATGGTTTGGAGATGAATATATTTTTTACGGGTATGCGAAGCATGGAATGTGTGATGATTCTTCGTCTAGATGGGATTAACAGAAGGTCTTGGCTAGATGAGTTACAGTTCAGTTCTGAAAAGAAGTTCATAAAATTCTTAGACAACGCGTAGCCTCAGGTAATCAAGGAAATGGTACAACTGATTGGAAGTTATTTGACAAGAGTATATGTCTCGAAAGAAGGGTAATGTGATTAGACTGATGATACTTCGGTAGTATTGCGGCACTTTCTTGCTAGATGGACTGTTGATATCTGAGTTTGTTGGATGGCACACGGGAATTTTAGAATATATTTCATAGACTGATTGGGTACTCGAGGTGTAATATGTATTCATACTTCGGAATTTGGGATAAGGTACAGTGATTCTTGTGCTATATGGAGTTGGAGACTGGGAGTTCTCAGGTACAGACTAGGTAGTGGTTGTGGATCGTGTGTATTGGTACCGTTAGTGGGTATTAGGATTTGGAGGCCCGAGTGGATCTTTCTTTGCCTAGTATATTAAATTTTGGATATGATATTGGGGTATAGACTGGTTGTCTCAGTGTTGGGTTATTCTAGACTATTGTGCTATGGGTTGTGTCAGAAAATGACACAGGTTGCGTGGTGAGGTGCATCGGATTATGTTCTAGCAAAGTGGTTTGTATTCCAAAGACCATCGGACGACTGGGAAGGATTGCTTTTCTTAATTGGGCCGTCGTGGCAGATGTCAGTGCAGAGGTTTCTACCATTGATTCAATTTTGGTATTGAGGGACATTTTCGAATGAATTTCTTGTGGTCGGGCATGTAGCCGGGCGAGATTGTGGAATTCGGTATTTATTTGGTGCCGAGCACCGTATCGTATGTCTCCGGTAGGAGTTATAGTGGTGGAATGAGCGGCTTCAGGCTTCATGGTATTGAGTTCGTTGGTAGGACGACATGGCTATGTATTTTGCTTGACTTAGCTTTGTTAGTTCCAAGTATAATTGTTGAGGGATAGGTTTATTTGATCGTTATTGAACTTGTTAGTGATCTGGGGAGATCTATGAGTTGCTTTTTTCTGTGCTGTGAGGCGTTGTGATTTGTTGGATATGGGCACATGTGGTGCGGTTCTACTGAGGATTCATGGAGAAAGTCGAGTGGGAAGAGTAATTGAGTGTTGCTCGATAAATAGAGTATTGGTTATGGCTGATCGGGCTGCGTGTCGTATGTTATTTATTTCACCGTGGGTGTAATGAATTGCTTTGGTTTTCGACATCAAATTATGCGTGGCTGTTGATTTTGAGCATGGAGACTTAAGGTGTTTCATGTGTAATAGTGTTTGGGTAGGATCGCGCGTTGTGGCGAGGCCACGCGTGCAGGTATTCTATTTCCATAATATGAGACGGGGTCTCAGCCTTGTGTTGTGATGGTACTGATGAGCTTGAGGTATAGCTCTTTTGTTTGAGTCATTTTTCATGATTTGAGTATGTTCAGACCGTTTCTTATTGGTGAGTGCATTATGCAAGTTGTGGTGTAGGCCTTTATTGAGGTGTCATATCACCAGAGTGGTGTGTTGGATTCGAGGTGATCGGTGGGGTCATTAATAAATTCGAACAGATTTGATTTCAGCTTGTTAGAAGGATGATATCAAGGTTCGGCTTGGAAATCCGTTGTGGTATTAGTCAAAAGGGAAGTGGCTTCATGAATGGTTGATTTGAGAAATGGTTACAGTTTGCTCTGTGTTTCATTTATCGTTGGCAGTATATGAAAGTGTTGGAACGAGACTTTAGCTAATAAGAGGTTTTCTATCGGTATTTGGTTATTGTGGGCAACCGCTATGAATAGTGGATATTGTTTTGAGTGTTTGGATTATGTGGTATATTAGATGGTCTCACCTGAGGTTGCAGGTATGGGTTATTATAGGTGGTTCGGGACTATTCAAAGTATAGGTGTGAGGTTTTGACCGTATTGATGGTTTCAGAGGTGAAAAGTTAGTTCCATGATTTATGGGCTAGACTAGATTGGATAATTTCAGCTATATTGTGCTATCGGACCTATATGAGATAGGATGACGCGGGATCACCCCCAGGTATACGCTTGGTAAGGTCATTCAGCTATTGGTTGGCTTCTAGAACAACTCTGGGTACGCTCGAGGATGAGCGTTTGTTTAAGTTGGGGAGGATGTGACGACCCGACCCATCGTCTTATGAGTTACCAATCCGTTTCCCCCATTTTATGCTTCTTCATGATTCATTATCAGTATTTTGTGTGTTATAGTTGATTCATATTGGTTTTGGTAGAAACGAGGCACTTAGTCTCTTTAAGGAAAGCTTGTTTTGGAAAACGTCAACTGAATGTTGACTATTGAGTCAGAGGGATCAGATGTGATTTCCGGTGATTCGGTTAGCTTCAGGGCATGATTTGTGACTTAGGTGTGCAATCGAAACTAATTTTGGAGGTCCGATGTAGAATTAGGCTTGAATTGGTGAAGTTAGTATTTTGGCAGATTCCGGTTGATAGGTGAGATTTTGATCCGAGGGTCGGAATGGAATTCCGAGAGTTGCAGTATCTTTTTAGGTGATTTTGGACGTGTGTGCAAAATTTCAGGTTATTCAGAGGTGATTTGATTGGGTTTTTGATCGAATGCGTGTTTCAGAAGTTTTTAAAGAACTTAGGCTTGAATCCGATGAGAATTGATGATTTTAGTGTTGTTTGATGTGTATTGATGATTGGAACGAGTTTGAATGATGTTTTAGGATATGTTGGTGCATTTGGTTGAGGTCCTGGGTGCCGCGGGGTGATTTCGGATGTTTAACGGAAGTTTTTCTAAGGCTTGGGCTATGCAGAAAATTACTTATTAGTGTTACAGACATTTATTCTATGCGATCGCATGAGTAGGGCTGCCATTGTATAGAATGATTTTGGGGGCATGGTCGTTTGTGCTATGCAATCGCGTGGCAGTGGTGCGATCGCACAGAGGGAAATTTGGAGCCTGGAATTTTGTTCAATGCGATCGCAGTGATGTATATGCGATCGCACAGTTGAAGTTGTCTGGTCAATGCAATCACGGGGTCCCTTATGCGATCTCATAGGGTTAATCAGAGGTTAATATTTTTTTGTTATGCGATCACAATGGCTTGTATGCGATCGCATAGAAGGAAATTATAGCTGGGCAGAAGGGTTTTTAAAATATTTCATCCGCGAGCTTAAGTCATTTTTTCACCATTGTTGAGTATTTTGAGAGCTCTTTCGGACAAATTGAAGAGGGATTCAAGGAGGATTGATTGGAGGTAAGTTCCTTGGCCTAAATATACGAGATTATGATAGATTTAACATGAAAATTGGTTGAAATTCATCAGAAGGGGGTAAAGCTAGGGCTTGAAAATTGGTAATTTAAAAATGGATTTTGAAGGGCCAAATGGACTCCGATTTTGGTAAATTTGATATGTATAGACTCGTGGCAAGACGAGGAATCCGGTGATGTGAATTTTGTAATTTTTTGTGAAGTGGGCCCTGGGCTCGGGTTTTGCTAGTTTCTAGATTTTTTGCTATTTTTTTATTATTTTTGATTGGGTATTGTTTCCTTAGCATATTGTGACGTACTCGCTCTGATTTTGGATAGATTCGACGCGCGTGGAGGCCGATTTGAGGGTGCAAAGGCGTCGCGAGCTAGAGATTTCACCGGTTCGAGGAGAGTAATGACTGTAAATGATAGTCTGAAGGTTTAAAACCCCAGAATTGCATATCATAGTGTTGTATTGAGGTGACTTGCACGCCGGTTAGCAAGGGTGGGGTAGAGCACCGTTGGGGATTGTGACTTGGTCCTTCCCGATTGATGAAATTACTATGTATTTGACTAAAACTACTTGTTATCATCATAATTTGGGCTAATTGCCACGTTTGGGCTTTGTGCCAACTATGTTATTCCTTCAGGTATTGATATCACTGTTTTCGCATTACCTTGCATATTATTTGATCTCGGTCCAAGGTTTTAATTCTGTTTTGCAAACTCAGCCGTCTTTCTAAGATTTGAAAACTTAAATGATATTTCTAAATGGTATTTTGGGCTATGAATTACTTTTTTACAACTGCCGGAGGGGCTTATAGTGAATTCTAGAAATATGGATGGCTCGGGCTGCGTGCCGCAACGGTATTATATTGATATTGAGGTCGAGGGCCTGGTTGGTGCCATGAGATGGCTTGATTAATTGCGCTTGGGCTGTAGGAGCCCCTCCAGAGTCTGTACACACCCCCGACGAGCGCCGTCGACATTTAATATATGGATGGCTCGGGCTCCGTGACGCAGTGGGTACTGAAGTGTACCGTCATATGCATTGCTTTGCACTCATGCATTTGTTCCTATTTGTATTATCTGTCTTGACATTCCAGCACTCGCATTTTATTGGCATCCACTCCTTGTACTGTTTGCCTTATACCCTGATGTTATTTGTTAATGGAGTGTTGTGCTCGAGGGGCTGACTTATGTGCTGACTTGCACTATCTGTTTTGCATTAATTTGCTTAACTGTTGGAAAAAGATGATTTCAAAAGATGTTTAAAAACTAAGTCCAGATATTTTCAAAAATTTCACGGTTTCATTATTTTCTCAAAGGGTTACACTGTGCTATATAGCATTATCAGTTTCTTTATGTGGTTTCTTGCTGCTCAGTTATTATTTACCTTTATCACTCACTGAGTTGGAGTACTCATTTTACTCCATGCACCTCGCGTGCAGATGCAGGTATTGGTTTATCCGGTAGCGGGTTTGAGCTGCTTGAGGATTTTGCTATTGTAGCCGAGCAAGGTGACCGCTAGCGTTCGCGGAACCAAATTTCTTCTTTTGATTCTAAATTTTTTATCCATGTATTACAGGCCTTAAAGTTGACTTAAAAATCCGTCTAGATGCTTGTGACTTGAGACACCCCGATCGGGCTGTATCGGGATGGTTCACTGTTTTAATATTTTTCTTCCACAAATACGATAATTTTATTAATGTTTTAGACTTATTTATGCTAAGTAAGTGTTAAAGAGGTATTGATGTCTGTTGGTTGGCCTTGTCTTCACGAGATGCGCTATCACGACCAGGTTTGGGAATTGGGTCGTGACATGTTTAAAACTGTTTTTCAAACTCAGTCACTTTTACTCAGATTTGAAACTTAAATGACATTTTCTAACAATGTTTTGTGCTTAGAACTATTATTTTACTATTGCCCGAGAGGCTTATGTGATTATGGACTGAGTATGGGATCGGGCTGCGCGCCGCAACTTCAAATTGAGCCCAAAATACCCAGCCCAAATACCACTTGCAACCCGGTCCCCATTTAACCCGCTCAATCCCAGCCGTTGATTTAAAAGATGAACGACTCCCCTTTTTCCTTTCCTTTTTAATTCAAACAACCCCTAAACCCTATCTCATTTTTTCTCGATCGCCGCCTCTTAATCCCCTCCTCTCTCAACTCTCTCTCAACTCACCTCAAACCTTAGCCATCGCCTCTCACTGAAACCCTAATCTATGGCTTCTCGGGCTCATCGGAGGCATATACCAGCCTCTCATGGCTTCTGCGTGCTCGTTTCTATGGTACTATGACCAGGTCTCGAATGGTTTCGTCCAAGCCTTGGCTCGAGGAATGTTCTCCGGTCATCTTGAGCCTTTGTCCGGCCAATCATGGCTATTCGAATTCGACTTTCGACTTTCCTGCCCAGATCGATGGTTTCCAAAGCCTTTCTCATCACCTGGGTTTCTTACGAAAACCTAATCTCTGAGGTTCCTTCGATTTATTTCTAGATCTGTTCCGGATCTATGTGTGTGAACTTTCTATGCATTTTTCTCGAAGTTTCTTTAATTTTTGCTTTCAGAAACTCTTTATTCTTCAACTAGGGTTTCATGTCAAGTTATTTCAAATCTCTTCTCCGATTCTCAATATGTTTTATTGTGTTTTATTTGTGTTGTTTTCTATCTGAGTTAGCATGTTGAAAACCCTAATTCTTGGGATTTTTGTTTAAGTTTCTCAGTCTGTTTGGTAATATTCATTTGATTTACCTTATTTTTATCTGAGTTTGCATGTTGAAAACCCTAATTTTGGGATTTTGTTTGAGTTTCTATTTGTTAATATTCGCTTGGTTTACCCTTCTTCTATACCTGAGTTAGCATAGTGAAAGCCCTAATTTTTGGGGGCTTATCCGAGATTCTGAATCTGTTTATTTGTTTATCTGTTTATCTCCCCTAAACTCGATTGATTTTATAAAACCCTAGTTTCTTTGGGGACTATTCGATCTCTTTGAAATTTTTTGTGCAACTCGTATGGTTTTCAGTCAACTCTTTGCATGTTTTTGATCTTCTTTTCTATTACTAAACACTCTAACCTGACTATCACGCTTTGAGTGTTTTCGTTTGGGCTACTACTATATGTTGTTCTTTTGCAATAGCTTGGCTTCGTGTGTCGATTACTTGTGCATTCATTTATATACTTAGTTCCTTCTGTGATTGATTTTATTTTTGAAACTCCTAATTAATTTCAAATACTTTTCCTTTCATGAAATTCGGATTTTTACTCTCCTGTCAAGGGATAATTGATTCGCTTTCCTTGTTTGGCCTTACTAAACCCTCTCCGAAAACAAGCATAATCCTGTATTGGGACTTAAACACCCATTGTATGATTTTACTGCTCCTTTTATGGCAACAACCATTCTGCTTACAAAATGATTTTCTTTCCTTATCTTGACCCTGTTAGTATCCATTCGAACAATAATCCCTTGATTAAAGGGAAGTCTTGTGTTTATTGATTCTGACTTGTGATTGTTTCCATGTTTGTGTTAAAACTTTACTTAATACATTATTATTCACTCATTTTCAAAACTATAAATACCCTATTCTCTTTTCTTTACACAAGAACAACCCGAGTTCAAAAAAAAAAAAACACTCTTACTTTTAGAACTCTCCCTTTTTTTACTGCTACTTGTGATGTTGCTTTGTCTAGCCGGTTGAAAGCCAAGGCTGGACTATGGACTCTTGTTTGCTTCACCTTTTCTGCACTTTGCTTCTCTACCGGTATGCCCTAGTTAATTTACAAGCCTCAACAATAACATGTTTTCTTTTATTGCTTTAGTTTGTCATTCATGTCTACTTCTACTCATGTTTCTGCAGTCCAGATATGACACTAGCATGTTGTACTATGTTCGCTTTCCCTTTTAAATTAATATTTGTCTTTATGTGTGCACTCCGTCAGTCATTTGTTATGAATACCAAACCCCTGTGTACCCTTATGTGCTTTAAGTTATGGTTCATAAATATGGCAATATTTGAAGTTATTATCCATGGATATGAACTGGACCCTTTGGGCCCTAAGCTTTGTTAATTTCCCATCCCTATTCCCTTATTGTGTGTGCTGAGTAACAGCTTTGGCCTGACAGTATGTTAGTTATTGCTCAGGCCATAGTTTGACCTCCAGTAGGTCTTTACTCTCTAAATGTTTGACCAACAGGTTTGGTCTGGGGTGTGCCAGTCTACTTTATGGCTTGCATGACCATCAGCCTGCCTGGGTATTCCCTATCACCTTTTCATTGCACATGCACTTCACACAAGGTTATGCCCCTCTTGTGTGAGCCTTGCCTTGTGACCCTTAAGCTCCCTCTAAACATGGACACATAAGGGCTGGCCCTTTCACACTACACAACTCAATTTCTGATTAACATCTTGGGTGTATGCACTACCTGGGGTTACTGAAATCCCTTGGATCTCTGAAACACCCTAGATGAGAGAAGGCTTGGAAATTTGGATCTCGGAGTTGGCTCAATCTCATACTATTATGCATTAAGTCTGAATTAGGCTGCTCGGATGTAGCTGAGGATTCTTGATATATTTTTAATTCCAATTTTATTTAAATTGGGGCTGTAATAACTTGTATAAACTCGGGGGTTTAGTGAAAAAGAGATGGGGTTTATTTTTATGCCCTAAGGGCAGAGATCATGCCTATAGGGATTTATCTGTGATTTCTGCAAATTCACACGTAGAGATCATGCCTATAGGGTCAACTTCTGACTTGTGCAACTCCACGCATAGAAATAATTCCTATAGGTTTAACTTCTGCAATAAAGCATGTAGATATCATGCCTATAGGATTCACTTCTGATTCCTGCAATTCCACGCATACAAATCATACATATAGGTTTAACTTCTTAATTTATGCAATAAAGCATGTAGATATCATGCCTTATAGGATTCACTTCTGATTCCTGCAACTTCTCGCATAGAGATCATGCTGATTGCTTTAACTTCTTTTCTGCATCTTCACACATAGATATCCTGCCTATAGGATCAACGTCTAATTGTTCTACAAATTCACATATTGAAATACTGCCTATAGACTCTCGCATCTCTGCACGTATAAGCGTCATCAGGAAAACAGTTTGTAGGTTAATAATAAAAGCTGCATATTATACCATGTTCATAGGACTTCTGTTAACGTCTGAAAAGGTGTCAAAATCAGTACACATATAGAAAGCATGCCTATAGGAAATCTCAAATCAGAATAAAAGCTATTTCAACTGCTGAACTCGTATTGTTCTGTTAAAACTAGTAACCTTTTTTCTATAATCAGTTTGCATTATTTCTGTAATCAGTAGATATCATGCCTAGTTCTAACCAACACTCAAACAAAAGGATTAATTAATCAATCAAATCGATTATAGTCAACTGCATTGGAGCGAGCCTAATATAGCTTTTCCATCTAAAAATATACGTTGAACCAGTCCGCTCGTCGCTTTATTTATATTAAGACCAAATTAGTACGTGTAAGACATGCTAAACTCTATGACTTTTATCTGATATACGGAGGCATATTTGAGCCCTGTTTGCTTGTCTACATCCCCTTTGTTTGCCTTACATGTTTTTTGATTGACGCCTTAGAATTTTGTCGTTTGAAAACTTATAAAACCCCTCAAACCCCTCTCCCTTTAGGATTAGTAGTTCATTTGCCTCCAGGACTTATAGGATTGGGACGGGTAATAGCATGAAATAAGTAAAACGAGACCATTCCGCGTTTAATACCTTAACGGGGTAGGAAAGGGTAGAGATGGAGATGATGATCAGACGATAACACTATGCGTACAACTGGGTACCGGTTTTTTGTGGATGATCCATGTGATTTATAAACCTAGGACCCCCTCCCTCTTTATTATTTTACTTTTTTCAGAATTTTAAGCTGTCCAGTTTCCAGTTTCTTTAACCACTTCTTCTACTCTTTGTATCTATCATGAAAAATCTTTCTTTTAATTGTCTAAATTTTAGTATTGTTTCGCCCTAAACTTCCGCCTCTTTCATTTCTTTTAAGTCACTTGAATCAATTATTTTACCCCTTCCCCTTTACTTGTGTATCTTTTCTTTAATTACAAAATTACTTTCTCCCAAGTTTTAGCACACTTTAAACCTTCTATACTTTTTTTTATTTGCAACCATTATGTGAAAGTTTCCTCGTATTTGCAATGCTTGCTTGTCTACTTGTTTTTTGTATTTAAAGTCATAATTGTAGCATGGTCGGGAACCACACTAGTGGATTTTGAGGGGTGCCTAACACCTTTCCCTCGAGATAATTTCTAGCCCTTACCCGAACTGTGCTTTTTCATCTTAATTTCTTTCTTAAAGTGTCCTAAAGTACTATAATCATTAGGTGGCGACTCTCCAACTCCGAAACCCAATTCTTAAGTGGGAATAGAGTTGTCTTTCCAAATGTCATAAACCCAATTTCTCCCCTCTTTGGAGGGAGGGAAAGAGGGGGCGTCCACAGCATGGCGACCCTGTTGGGGATTCTTTAGGCTTTTACCATTGCATGCTATATGTTACTTTATTGCTTTCATTTGTTTCTTTTGTTTAATGCCGTTTTTTTAAACTGACTTGTTTCCTTTGTTTCTTTTTCTTTAATTACTTTCATTTACCGCTTTTCCCATCAATGATGTTTTAATTTTGAGCAATTATTGTAAACTTTATTGTATGAACGTGAAAATACATGTCAATTTGTTTCATTCTTGTAAACTGCATCTTCAACATCATATTCCACTCGTGCCAAACAAATACTATAGCAACGCTTATAATGAGTAGTTGCGCTATTCCAATACTATCACCCCCTAAATTTGGCAAAGGCATATTTGCGGTAAAATCGGTCAATCAGCAGTATAGTCGACGGTTCTGTGCCTTTCCCTCTTGAGTTTTCCGCTCAAGGGTACCTGTCTAATACCTCAATAGAAACCTTATTCCATTTAAACTGTACATGAATCATGGTCAAACCTAGCCGAGTCAGTTATGTTGTCCACATAATGACTCATTCAGCCGAGTTCAGGGCGTGGAAGGTAACAAAGGTATCGAGGGGTTAAATTATGAAGACCTCTGCATTCAGCCAGATGTTGAACTTCCGGAGGGGTACAAACCTCCCAAGTTCGAAATGTTTGATGGAACAGGAGATCCCTGAGTCCACCTGACGACATATTGCGATAAGCTGGTTGGAGTCGGAAAGGATGAGAAGATCCGTATGAATCTCTTCATAAGAAGTACGAAGGGAGATGCTTTATCCTGGTACATCAGCAAGGACCCCAAGAAATGGACAAGCTGGGTGGGCATGGCCTTGGATTTCATGGATAGATTCCGATTCAATATAGAGAATGCACCGGATGTATTCTACATACCGAATTTGAAGAAGAAGCCTACTAAAACATTCCGCAAGTATGCTACTCGTTGGAGGTCAGAAGCCGCAAAGGTCAGGCCGACCCTAGAAGAAGAATAGATGAATAGATTATTTGTCCATGCTCAGGATCCCCAATAGTACGAGAGGTTGATGCTGATCAAGGGTGAGAAATTCTCCGATATCATCAAACTGGGAGAAAGAATCGAAGAGGGCATTAAGAATGGTATGATTACTAATCTTGAAGCATTACAGGCCACCAATAAGGCTTTATAGTCTGGTGGCACGTCCAAAAAGAAGGATGTGAGTGCCGTAATAGTATTACAGGGAGCCAAATCAACATTAAAATACCACTCCTACCCATCACCTCCACTTATATATCAGCCCATCCCGAATTACCAAGCACCCGCACCCTCTTATCAAAATCCACCTCCTGTCTACCAATCCTCTCCGCCTCTCACATATCAACCTACCTCGCCCAGATACTCTCAACCAGCACCTGTTTATCAAGCTTATAATGCTCAACCATCTCACTACCAATCACCTCCCACCAATCAAAATTTCCCTAGAACCAGGCCAAATTTTTACCGCAGACCTCCCAGACAATACACAGCCATTGCTGAACCAATTGACCAGTTGTACGAGAGACTTAAAGTTGTAGGTTACGTCACTCCTATGCCAGCCAAAACTCCAAAAAATCCTTCCCAGTGGGTCAACCCTAATAAGACCTATGCGTACCATTCCGGCATGAAGGGGGACACCCTTGATGAGTGCCGCTCATTGAAGGACAAGATTCAAACCGTGATTGACAAAAGGTCATACTAGCAAAAGAGCCTGATCCTAATATTCGCAACAACCCTCTGCCTGACAACAAAGGTGGAGACATTCATATGATCGAGATCGAAGATGATTGGGACCCCAAAGGGTTGATAGGTTTGATGGCTGAGGGGGATGAACCGAAGAAACCAGCGGTTACATTTAACCCAGTTGTTGTGAAGAATCATCCCTCCAGGGATTATGAAGTAAACATGTCTATACCTCTCGAATTTGAAGCGCCTCCTTCTACAAAGGCGGCCGGGCCAATTGAGGTTGAATTTGGAGTTCCAAAAGCACCTGCACCCATCAAAGTTGTCGTGTTACCACCATGGGTACCTATTCCTGTGACAATGTCAGACATAACACCGTTACACTCAAATGCCATACAATGGGACTACACTGCCGAAGCTAGGAGGAAAGGAAAGACCAAGACCAGAGAAACAATTGCTGCGCATGGAATGACCAGAACAGGGAGGGTTTACACCAAGAACACTTAGCAGATCCAGTAAGCAATCCTGAGGACGGACTACTAAAACTGGGCCTGATGATCTTTAGAGAAAAAAACAAGCTAAGGAGTACTCGGTCGTTGAGCAATTGAACAAAACACCAGCACAGATCTCTATCCTAGCTATTCTACAGAGCTCTAATGCTCACAAAAATGCCCTGATGAAGATAATGAGCAAAGCTTATGTTGCCAGCAATATAACCAGAGGTGAAATGGCAAATATGGTAGGGAAAGTACTGGAGAGCCATAAAATCACCTTCCACGAAGATGAGCTACCGCAGGAAGGATTAACCCACAACCGGGCACTGCACATCACCGTGCAAAGCGAGGATTATTTCATCACTAGAGTCCTGATCAATGGAGGATCCAGCCTCAACATCTGTCCACTGATAACTCTTAGAACATTGGGAAAAAGCCTGCACGAGATTAAAGATGGGGCTATCAATATCAAGGACTTCGATCGGACCCAAAGATCTACTATTGGAGAGATTAGCCTATGCTTACAAATAGGGCCAACATGGTTCCACGTCGACTTTCAAGTAATAGACGTCCCGTCATCTTACAACCTACTGTTAGGACGACCCTAGATCCATACCGCTGGAGCCGTAGCATCGACCCTGCATCAGGCAGTGAAGTTTGAATGGAATCACAAGGAGGTGATTATTCATGGCAATGGTAGTAACCCCATATATAGTCGCCAGACCATCCCAATGATTGGAGGTAGAAGGAGAATAGGAGGAGAAACATACCACCATATCGAAAGGGTCAACGGTGTAGACAACGATAAGTGATGGGATAACAAGACCGAAAGTATAGTGAATTGGTGTGGGTACGAGCCTGGAAAGGGACTCGGTAAAAACCTCCAGGGGATAACTAAACCCATCAAACTAAAGAAACATGGTACTACATTTGTCTTAGGGTACGGTTATACTTGGGAAGAACTTCAGAGCTGGTCGCCACCATGGCACGGCCCCTACTATCCATTAGAGCTTCTGATACCTAGCCTGGAGCAAACTTTCCAACCAGCAGATACCATATATGGGTCAGAGGAAGATGAAGCACTGGAAGCCATGAAGAATCTATTTCTGGAGGATGATGATATGGACTGTTGTGTTCTTTTTAAGGAGGAAGGGGAGGAAGGCTCTTCTATACAATCTGTAAACCGAGGAGACCGCCTCAGCAACTGGTCAATTAGAACCGTCGGGGCCTGAAAGTCTTTGGGGTAGCAACGCGAAACAAAATCACCATGCATCTCATTTTATTTTATTTTATTAGTTGATTTTCTTTCCGCATTGTCATTAATTTCGAAAAGATCTCCGATGTTTCAAACAATTAGGAATTTAATCAAAGCATTTTAGTTTATCATTTATCTTACTCTTATTATTTTCCCTATCATTTACTCTATTTTTATACATCATTACTATTACTTACTTTGAAGATGAACCAACGATTGTGACTTGCAACTAAACAACGCAACAAAAGGACATAGACTCAGAAGAAGATGAAATACCTGAAGAGGTCGTTAGAGAGGTTGAGAATTTTGGGTATTGTCCTAAGTCTAACTTGGATGAAACTGAGGTTGTTAATTTGGGAGATACAGAAAATGTCAAAGACACTCGCATCAGTACTCACCTGTCGCCGTCAGAAAAGGAAGAATATACAGAATTTTTAAAGGAATATAAGGACATATTTGCCTGGTCGTATGATGATATGACCGGTCCCAGCACGTCCATTGTAGCTCACAAACTGCCAAAAGATCCAACCTATCTGCTGGTAAAATTGAAGCTCAGGAAATTCAAGCCCGACATGAGTTTGAAAATTAAAGCGGAGGTTACTAAGCAAGTCAAAGCAAGGTTCTCAGGGTAGTAGAATATCCAACATGGTTAGCCAACATCGTGCCAACACCAAAGAAGGATGGGAAGGTTAGAGTCTGTGTCGACTACCTGAATATTAGCCGGGCCAGTCACAAAGATGACTTCCCATTGCCAAACATACACATTCTTATCGACAACTGCGCCAAGCATGAATTACAGTCTTTTGTTGATTGTTTCGCCGGCTATCATGAGATATGGATGGATGAGGAAGATGCCTAGAAAATAGCTTTCACCACGAAAGTATTGTTACAAAATGATGCCATTTGGGTTGAAGAATGCTGGCGCCACCTATATGAGGGCCATGACTGTTATCTTTCTCGACATGATACACAAGGAGATTAAGGTATATGTGGACAATGTCGTCATCAAATCCAAGAAAGCCACTGATCATATAGAAGACCTGAGAAAGTTCTTCAACAGACTGAGGAGGTACAGTCTAAAATTAAATCCCGTCAAGTGTGCATTCGGTGATCCTACTGGAAAATTACTTAGTTTCATCGTGAGTCGTCGAGGAATAGAATTGGACCCATCAAAAATTAAAGCCATTCAGGAATTTCCACCGCCAAAAAACAATAGGATGTAATGAGTTTCTTGGGAAGACTGAACTATATCAGCCGATTCATAGCTCAGTCCACGGTCATTTGTGAACCCATCTTTAAAATGCTGAAGAAAGATGTTTCTACTAAATGGACTGATGATTTTTAGAAAGCCTTTGACAGAATCAAGGAATACTTGTTAAAGCCACTAGTCTTAATTCCGCCCAAGCCAGGAAGGCCTCTATTACTTTATCTCGTGGTTTTGGATAAAGTGTTCGGTTGTATTCTGGGAAAACATGATGAAACAGGGAGGAAGAAGCAAGCAATATACTATCTCAGTAAGAAGTTCACCCCGTACGAGGCCCGATATTCTTTATTGGAGCACACCTGTTGTTCTTTGACTTGGGTAGCTCAGAAATTGAGTCATTATTTCTGTGTCCACACTACTTGTCTCATATCAAGGATGGACCCACTAACGTATATCTTCCAGAAGACCATGCCCACAGGCAATCTCGCCAAGTGGCAAATCCTGCTAAATGAATTCGACATTATTTACGTGACTCAAAAAGCAATCAAGGGCCAAGCCATAGCGGATCACCTTGCCGAGAATCCTGTTGGCGGAGAATACGAACCCCTAAAAACGTATTTTCCTGACGAAGAGGTGTCCTTTGCAGGAGAAGATATTTCAGAATCCTACGATGGTTGGAGGTTGTTTTTCGACGGAGCCTCTAATTTCAAAGCAGTTGGTATAGGAGCAGTCCTAGTATCAGAACCCGACCAGCAATACCCGGTATCCGCCAAGCTCATCTTCCCTTGCAAAAATAATATGGCTAAATATGAAGCTTGCTTACTGGGGCTCAAGATGGTCATCGACATGAACATTCAAGAGTTGTTAGTGATCGGGCATTCAGGCTTGCTCATACATCAAGTTCGAGATGAGTGGGAAACCAAGAACTCCAAGATACTCCCTTACTTGAATCACATACAGGAGTTAAGGAAACGATTCACAAAGTTGGAATTTCAACATGTCCCCAGGGTCCAGAACGAGTTCGCTGATGCATTAGCTACTCTGTCATCCATGATCCAACATCCAGACACAAATTTCATTGATCCCATCCCAGTAAAGATCTATGATCAACCAGCCTACTGTGCTCACATTGATCAAGAATCAGATGGAAAATCGTCGTTCCATGACATCAAGAAGTACTTGACAACGGGAGAATACCCAGAACTTGCCAACGCCACTCATAAGCGCACACTTCGGAGGTTATCCAATAACATCTTTCACAGTGGAGGAATCCTGCATAGGAGGACTCCCGATTTAGGTTTACTAAGGTGTGTCGAAGCAAAAGAAGCATCTAGACTATTGGACGAAGTGCACGCAGGGACCTGCAGGCCGCACATAAATGGTTTTGTCTTAGCAAAGAAGATACTCCGAGCAGGGTATTTTTGGATGACTATGGAAGCAGACTGTATCCAGTATGTTCGCAAGTGCCATCCTTGTTATATACATGCATACATGATAAAGGTGCCTCCAAATGAGCTTACTGCAACAAACTCTCCATGGCCATTCGCCGCCTGGGGAATGGATGTCATTGGACCTATCGAGCCAGCCACATCAAACGAACACAGGTTTATCCAGGTGGCAATTGATTATTTTACCAAATGGGTTGAAGAAGCGTCATACAGGGCAGTGACTAAGAAAGTTTTGATAGATTTCGTCCGTGACCGTATTGTTTGCCTATTTGAAATTCCGAAATCAATCATCACTGATAATGGTTCCAATCTCAATAGCGACTTGATGAAATCAATGTGTGAGACATTCAATATCAAACACAAAAACTCTACAGCCTACAGGCCTCAGATTAATGGAGTTGTCGAAGCAGCCAACAAGAATATCAAGAAGATACTAAGGAATATGGTCGAAAGGCACAAACAATGGCATGAGAAGTTATCATTCGCCTTGCTAGGATACTGCACCATGGTCCGTACAACGACCGGAGCAACTCCCTACATGCAGGTTTATGGTACAAAAGTGGTCATCCCAACCGAGGTAGAAATTCCCTTTTTGAGAATCATACAAGAAGCAGAGCTGGATGACGTAGAATGGGTAAAAGGTCGCTACGAGCAGCTAGCCCTTATAGATGGGTAGAGGATGAATGCAGTTTTCCATGGTCAGTTGTATCAGAATAGAATGCCAGAGCCTTCAAAAAAAGTGTTAAGCCAAGGAAGTTTACACCGGGGTAGCTGGTGTTGATTAAAAATTCCCACATTAAGATGAAGCCAAAGGGAAATTCTCTCCCAACTGGCAAGGTCCGTACATGGTTCATCGGGTTCTAACTGGAGGAGCCCTCATTCTTGCAGAGATGGACGGAGAAGTTTGGCCAAAGCCGATCAATTCAGATGCAGTGAAACGATACTATGTGTAACTACTTATGATTCCCTTTATGATGTAATTTGAACTATGCCTGACCCGATTCCCATTTAAGAGGGGATACGTAGGTAGCCCTATGGATTCGCTCACAATTGAATAAAAATTTTCATTTCCCCATGCTATTGGAACTGGGCATAATTTTGAGGAGGACCCTCGAAATTCCGAAGTTAGTTGTCAGCCACTCAACGCCAGGAATGCCTCCCAAGTAAACTGGGGCAGAATTTCGACGAGGAACCTCAAAATTCCGAAGTTAATTTCTCAGCCATTCAGCGCAGCCGTCAGAAGTGCCAGCCCAACAAACTAGGGCAGAATTTTTAGGAGGACCCTCAAAATTCCGGAGCAGGAGAGGTTGCAATGTCTTGAACCACGTCGCAGTCATTGGTTCATCTAAATAAAAACTTTTTCTAATTATGTTATATTTACTAAATCATGCATAACTATTGTTCAAATTGCTGTTGTTTAGCGATGCTACCCCAATGATACGCAACGCCAGAAGCTAAGGGAAAATGAACTAATCTTTCCCCCTTATGGAACTCACAATTTTCTTTGGATTCAGGCACTCGACTAAGTATATTTATGTACGCAAACTTCCCTAATAATGAAACTTCTCAGAATCATCACTTATTCGTAATCGCTATCCATACACAACCTCCCCGGCAGTCACGATATCATAATCAGCTATAAGCTAAGAAATCTCACTAATATCCGTTCTTTTATTTTCTTGCATTGCATAAGGCTACCTTTCTGCATTTCGAGACTAAGCACTATCTCCATCTGTATATTTGCATTGCATAAGGCTACCTTTCTGCCTTCCGAGACTAAGCACTGTGTCCATCTTTCCTTTTTTCATTGCATAACGCTACCTTTCTACCTTTCGAGACTAAGCATTGTCTCCATCTGCATTATCTACATTGCATAAGGCTACCTTTCTGCCTTTCGAGACTAAGCACTGTCTCCATCGTGCATTGTCTGCATAACGCTACCTTTCTGCCTTACGAGGTTAAGCTCTACCTCCACTTGCATGGGTTGAAATACCACCACTTTATCTTTCTTGCATGGCTGAAATATTGCCACCTTTACTCACATCTTTCAATCGGCTAAAATATCGCCAAACTTTATTTAAATTCTACATCGTCCAAAACATTGCCGCTTTATTTAAAGTCTTGTCGGCTGAAATATTGCCATTTTACTTTTGCATTGGATGGAACATCACCATTTTATTTAAAGTCCTGTCGGCATAAATATCGCCATTTTACTTTTTGCATTGGCTGGAACATCTCCGCTTTATTTAAAGTTCTGTCGGCTGAAATATCACTATTTCACTTTTGCATGGCTGAAATATCACCACCTTTAATTACGTTTTTGCATTGGCTGAAATATCGCCATTTTACCTTTGCATTGGCTGAAACATTGCCGCTTTGTTTAAAGTTCTGTCAGCTAAAATATTGCCATTTACGTTTTGAATGGGCTGAAATACCGCCAAATCTTGCACCTCATGGGCTGAAATATCGCTAAACAATTCGAGGGCGTCATTGTTCGAAGGCACCATCTTCGTAGCCCGAGGACCCCACTTTATATCCTGCACAACATTATTCAAAGGCATCATGGTTCGGAAGCACCATTGTCATAGCTCGAGAACAACATTCGATAACGTGCGAATCCTTTAATTTTGCACTTCATGGCCTAGGGCACCATGGTCCGAGGACGTCATCCTAACCGTCCAAAGACAACATTCATGCTCCAACGGGAACTTGCATCACGGTTAAGTTTATGCACGATATACGCCCATATTACTCACTTGCAGGTACACCAGCAAGTAACGGCCATCTCAACAAGAGCGATCCCACTCCAGTCCTCGCAGCCGATCAAGTTTCTAAATACCTCTTGCCACGTAAACATCATATCCGTTTATTTCAAATCTCCATCAGCATGTTCCATCAATGGTTCCTGAACTATATATAGCCTAATTCTTGTAAAACCAAGGATATGTAGGCAGCTCAGAAACCAGAGCTCGGTCAAATTCTTTTCAAATTGCCGCTTCCGGTCAAAATTGGCCATCATATCTTTACGTGACAACTCTTTCATCCTTCCCAGGTAAAAAAGGGCAGCTGTTGATACCCAATTTTTCCCCTAGGTATTTTTATACCTAAAATACTTCAAAAACAGCATATTTATGCATATATAATCACACCCAAGAGTTTTGGCTTTTTTAATAATTTTTAAACCAATTTATTAATTTTTTTTAATATAACAAAATCCTATAATTATTCCTAAAATTATCATTTATGGTGAACAACTCATTCTATTCTCACATTTATACCAAAATATAATTAAGATAATTTTTTCATATTTTTACAAATTTATTTGGCATTTTTAAAGGTAAATTGCATACAATTGCAATTATAGCCTATATTACAATCAATGGCATTTTACAATTATAAAATTATTCCCAATATTTTTATATTAATGTTTATATATTATTAATTAGTTCAGTGCTTTTAATTTGTTTAAAATTATTTTTTAACTATTTAACACATAGCCATTTCAATTGCAAATATAGCATCAATTTAATCCCCAATTAACCCCAAATTGAGCTCAAAATACCCAGCCCAATTACCACTTACAACCCGGTCCCCATTTGACCGGCTCAATCCCAGCTGTTGATCTAAAAGATCAACGGCTCCCCTTTTCCCTTTCCCTTTTAATTCAAACAACCACTAAACCCTATCTCATTTTTTCTCGACCGCCGCCTCTTAATCCCCTCCTCTCTCAACTCTCTCTCAACTCACCTCAAACCCTAGCCGCTGCCTCTCACTGAAACCCTAATCTATGGCTTCTCAGGCTCATCGGAGGCATATGCTAGCCACTCATGGCTTCTGCATGCTCATTTCTAAGGTCATATGACCAGGTCTTGAACGGGTTTCGACCAAGCCTTGGCTCGATGCTATTCTCCGGTTGTCCTCAACCTTTGTCTGGCCAGTCATGGCTATTCGAGTTTGACCTTCGACTTTCCTGCCCAGATCGATGGTTTCCAAAGCCTTACTCATCACCTGGGTTTCTTACGAATCCCTAATCTCTGAGGTTACTTCGATTTATTTCTATATCTGCTCTGGAACTATGTGTGTGTGAACTTTCTATGCATTTTTTTAGAAGTTTCTTTAATTTTTGCTTTCAGAAATTCTTTATTCTTCAACTAGGGTTTCATGTCAAGTTATTTCAAATTTCTTCTATGATTCTCAACATGTTTTACTGTGTTTTATTTGTGTTGTTTTCTATCTGAGTTAACATGTTGAAAACACTAATTTTTTGGGATTTTTGTTTAAGTTTCTTAGTCTGTTTGGTAATATTCATTTGATTTTCCTTATTTTTATGCTAGTTAGCATGTTGAAATCCCTAATTTTGGGATTTTGTTTGAGTTTCTGTTTGAGAATATTCGCTTGATTTACCCTTCTTCTATACCTGAGATAGCATAGTGAAAGCCCTAATTTTTGCGGGCTTATCCGAGATTATGAATCTGTTTATTTGTTTATCTGCTTATCTCATCAAAACTCGATTGATTTTCAAAAACCCTAGTTTCTTTGGGGCTATTAGATCTCTTTGAAATTGTTTGTGCAACTCATATGGTTTTCACTCAACTCTTTGCATGCTTCTAATATTATTCTCTATTGCTAAGCAATGAAACCTGACTATAATGCTTCGATTGTTTTCTTTTGAGCTACTACTGTATGTTGTTCTTTTGTCATAGCTTGGCTTCGTGTGTCTGTTACTTGTGCATTCATTTATATACTAAGTTCCTTCTATGATTGATTTTTTTTTTCAAACTCATAATTGATTTCAAAAACTTTTTTTTTCATGAAATTTTGATTTTTACTCTCTCGTCAAGGGTTAATTGATTCGCTTTCCTTGTTTGGCCTTACTAAACCATTTCAAAAAAGAAGTACAATCCTGTATTTAGACTTAAATACCCATTGTATGATTTTACTGCTCCTTTTATGGTAACAACCATTATGCTTACAAACTGATTTTCTTTCCTTATCTTGACCCTGTTAGTATCCGTTCGAACAATAATCCCTTGATTAAAGGGAAGTCTTGTGTTAATTGATTCTGACAATAATCCATGTTTGTGTTAAAACTTTACTTATTACCTTATTCTTCACTCGTTTTCAAAACTATAAATACCCTATTCTCTTTTCTTTACACAAGAAAAACTCGAGTTCAAAAAAAAAAATACACTCTTACTCTTAAAACTCTCCCTTTTTACTGCTACTTGTGTTGTTGCTTTGTCAAGCCGGCTGAAACACAAGTCTAGACTGTGGACTCTTGTTTGCTTCACCTTTCCTGCACTTTGCTTCTCTACTGGTATGGCCTAGTTAATTTACAAGCCTCAACAACAACATGTTTTCTTTTAATGCTCCAATTTTTTATTATTATCTACTTCTACTCATGTTTCTGCAGTCCAGATATGATACTAGCATGCTGTACTATGTTCGCTTTTCCTTGTAAATTAATATTTGTCTATGTGTGTGCACTCCGTCAGTTATTTGTTATGAATCCCAAACCCCTATATCCCCTTATGTGCTTTAAGTTATGGTTCAAAAACATGGCAATATTTGAAGTTATTATCCATTGACATGAACTGGAACCTATGGGCCCTAAGCTTTGTCAATTTCCCATCCCTATTCCGTTATTGGGTGTATTGAGTAACATCTTTGGCCTGAAAGTATGTTAGTTATTGCTCAGGCCATAGTTTGACCTCCAGTAGGTCTTTACTCTCTAAATATTTGACCAACAGGTTATGTCAGGGGTGTGCCGGTCTACTTTATGGCTGGGCATGACCACCAGTTTACTTGGTAATTCCCTATCCCCTTTTCATTGCACTTGCACTTCACTTATAGAACTTAGGTTCTGCTCCTCTTTTGTGAGACTTGCCCTCGGACCCCTAAGCTCCCTCTGAACTTGGACACATAAGGGATGGCCCTTCCACACTGCACAACTCAATTTCTGATTAACATCTTGGGTGTATGTATTGCCTGGGGTTCCTGAAATCCCTTGGATCTCTGAAACACCCTAGATGAGGGAAGGCTTTGAAATATGGATCTCGGAGTTGGCTCAATCTCAATCTGAAACACCCTAGATGAGGATTCTTGATGTATTTTTAAATCCAGTTTTATTTATTTTGGGGTTATAATAACTTGTATAAGCTCGGGGATTTAGTTAAAAGGAGAGGGGGGGTTTATTATTACGCACTAAAGGTAAAGATCATGCATATATGGATTTATTTTGTGATTTCAGCAAATTCACATATAGAGATCATGCCTATAGGGTCAACTTCTGACTTGTGCAACTCCATGCATAGAAATCATGCCTATAGGTTTAACTTCTACAATAAAACATGTAGATATCATGCCTATAGGATTCACTTCTGATTCCTGCAATTCTACGCATAGAAATCTTGCCTATAGGTTTAACTTCTTAATTTCTGCAATAAAGCATATTGATTATCATACCTATTGGATTCACTTCTGATTCCTGCAACTTCACGCATAGAGATCATGCCGATAGCTTTACCTTCTTTTCTGCATCTTCACACATAGATATCCTGCCTATAGGATCAACGTCTAATTGTTCTACAAATTCACATATAGAAATACCGCCTATAGACTCCCGCATCTCTACACGTGTAAGCGTCATCAGACAAACAATTTGTAGGTTAATAATAAAAGCTGCATATAGATAACATGTTCATAGGACTTCTGTTAACGTTTGAAAAGGTGTAAAAAATAGCAAACATATAGAAAGCATGCCTATAGAAAATCTCAAATCTGAATAAAAGCTACTTCAACTGCTGAACTCGTATTGTTTTGTTAAAACTAGTAACCTTTTTTCTATAATCAGTTTGCATCACAATAACAACGGCCCAATGTAATCCCACAAGTAGGGTCTGGGGATATAATCAGTTTGCATTATTTCTAAAATTAGTAGATATCATGCCTAATTCTAACCAACACTTAGACAAAAGGATTTGTTAATCAATCAGATCGGTTTTAGTCAACTGCATTCGAGCGAGCCTAATGTAGACTTTTCGTCTAAAAAAATGCGTTGAACCAGTCCACTCGTCGCTTTATTCAAATTAAGACCAAATCAGTACGTGTAAGACATGCTAAGCTCTATGACTTTTATCTGATTTATGGAGGCGTATTTGATCCCTGTTTGCTTGTCGGCTTCCCCTTTGTTTGCATTTCGTGTTTTTTGATTGACGCCTTAACATTTTTTCCTTTGAAAACTTCTAAAAGCCCTCAAACCCCTCTCCCTTTAGGATTAGTAGTCCATTTGCCTCCATGACTGATAGGATTGGGACGGGTAATAACATGTCATAAGTAAAACAATACTATTCCGCGTTTAATACCTTAACGGGATAGGAAAGGGTAGACATGGAGATGATGATCACAAGATAACACTATGCGTAAAACTAGGTACCGGTGTTGCGCGGATGATCCATGTGATTTATAAACCTAGGACCCCTTACCTCTTTATTATTTTACTTTTTCCAGAATTTTAAAAGTTGTCTAGTTTTCAGTTTCTTTAACCTCTTCTTCTACTCTTTGCACCTATCATGAAAAATCTTTCTTTTAATTGTTTGAAGTTTAGTATTGTTTCCCCCTAAACTTCCGCCTCTTTCATTTCTTTTAAGTCACTTGCATCAATTATTTGACCCCTTCCCCTTTACATGTGTATCTTTTCTTTAATTATAAATATACTTTCTCCCAAGTTTCAGCACTTTTTAAACCTTTTGTACTTTTTTTATTTGCAACCATTATGTGAAAGTTTCCTCGTATTTGCAATGCTTGGTTTTCTAATTGTTGTTTGTATTTAAATTCACAATTGTAGCATGGTCGGGAACCACACTAGTAGATCTTGAGGGGTTCCAAACACCTTCTCCTCGAGATAATTTCTAGCCCTTGCCCGAACTCTGGTTTTTCATGTTAATTTCTTTCTTAAAGTGTCCTAATGCACTATAATCATTAGGTGGAAACTCTCCAACTCCAAAACCCAATTCCCAAGTGGGAATAGAGTTGTCTTTCCAAATGTCGTAAACCCAATTTCTCGCTCTTTGGAGGGAAGGAAAAAGGGGGCATCGACAAATAGAAGGGTTCATTTATACGAACTCAAACTCATTTCTCTCATTTTTCACTCTTCACATAGGCGATTTGGGTTCTTCCAAGAGAGGGTTTCCACATAGCCTGGTAAGGTAAGCAATTTCCCTTCATCCTTAGCTTAAATACATGTATATTAGGTAGATTAAACACTAAAAACTTAGCAAAAATCAAGGGTTAGAGCTAGACCTAGGGTTTTAATAAAGATAAGATTTAATCATGCAATTTTCCATGTAATGAACTATAAATCATATATTGTGATCCTTAGGTGATAGAGAATAACTTCCTTCGAAAAATCTAGGAATTCGGGCACGTGGGCTAGGGGTCAGAAATTAGGAAACTTGTGGGAAAGGTTGGGAAATCACTTAAATAGTTAGAATTCAACCTTGTAAGCCTTTATTTACTAGTTCTTACTTCATTTGATTAGTTTGGGATTTTTCGGCTTCGAATTAAGGACTTGAGCTCGTTCTTGGAAATTTGAAGTACACTTTGGAGCGAGGTGAGTCTCCTTTCTAACTTTATAAGAGGGAAATATCCCCATAGGTATAATAAATAACCAAATTTCTTTATATGTGGGGGCTACATAAGTACCAAGTGACGAGAGTCTGTGCGTAGCGACTATATGACAATTCGGGTAGTTTAGGACCCTAAAGCATGTTATATGTGGAATATCTGTAATCTTGTTGGTTGTTGAATTGCTTAGATCCTAACGAGTTGGAACCTAAAATTCTAAAAGGATTCAATTGCATTTTTTTAATTATTAAAAGAGAATTTAGTTATACTTGGAAGAGCATGTATTTTCATGTGTACCTGCGTCACATGTATGATTCGTGAGCAGGGGGATTGTTTATTTATATTTTATCGCGTCGCACGTATGATTCGCGAGCAGGGTAATAGATTCATCTATGTTTCGAGCCGTTCGACCCTCGACAGTGCACATTTACTTTTCTAATGGATCGGGTCGTACGTTCCTTGGTGGTTAATTGTGTATGAGTTATCTAGCTTCTACTTGTGGCTAAAATTTCAGATTTGTTTAAGCATTTAAATATGAATGAACCCACTCTATGGAAGGTTAAAGGAAGAATTTCTATATCATACTTGGAAATTTTATGACTTGAGTTATACCTACTTACTTAAATGATTCCCATTATTTATTGACCTTAGTGAATATCAAGTCGGCCTCTTGTCTCTACTTCTTCAAGATTAGGCGGGATACTTACTGGGTACATATTGTTTATGTACTCATGATATGTTTCTGTACGTAAATGTACAGGATTTGAGAGAGGTGGATTTGGACACTACTCTGGTGCGCATCAGTGAGCATCCTCAGGACTTATACGGTGAGCTGCTTCTCTTTCATGCTGATCCGCAACCGAAGAAGTCTTTCTCTATTTTTTTTATTTCTGTCTATCCTGATTCAGATAGTAGGATAGTATTGTATTATTTTTTGTATATTCTACTAGTTGCCCGTAGCTTGTGCCACCAGGTTCTGGCACATATAGTATTAGACATTTATTTTTCGGTTGTATTGTCATCTTGACCCATTATGATCTTTACCGTTCTTTTATTTATTTCGCAAATATATTATAATTGTCTTTGGTTAAGGCAAAAATAAGAATTTAATTTCAATTCCGCATTTGGCTGGCCTGACAATGGTGATACCCAATTTTTCCCTCATTCTCAACTGATTCTCAAGTATATATATATGTCATCATGAGCACACAAGTATTTTTTTTGTAAATTTTCATAAATTTTATATGGTTTAAATAAATTTATTCTTGTGTTTTATCACACAAATATCAGAGAATTACCCTCCAAGTTATTTTATGATGATATCCAAACTTATTATTTATACCAATATGAGGTTATAAATATCTTCAATGCATTACATTTTCATTTTAAGGCTAAATTGCATATTTTTGCAATAATAGCCCATACGCATGTAATTACGTTATTCATACGGAAAATAACTTTTAATATTTTTATATTGTTAAATAATTATTTATAATTATTTCTATTCACAAATAATATTTTATTTATTTATTTATTACTTTTATAAATTATTTATTTGATTAAAATTGGGTATTTAAAATATAACCTTAATTTCATCCCAATTTCAGACCTAACTACATAGACCTTTGCCCAATAACCCCCAGCCCAATTCTGAATGACCCAACCTAGTCAAAAACCAACCCAACCCCTTCTCAAATCCCAACCGTTGATCGAAAATGATCAATGCCTCACAAATGCCTCCCTCATTTCTTCATATCACTCGACCCCAAACCTTAACCCCATTCGCTCAAAATCTGCCTCCTCTCTATTCTCTCATCTTTGAAGAACCCTAACCAGCCGTCGATAAATCAATCACTTACCATATCCGTATATTTCCATTACTAGGTGATTCTCTATGGTGTTACCTAGTACTTGTGTGAACATGGAAAATACTCTTACTTTGATTCTGTCTGACTGACTTCCATGTCTTGAATCCGGACGATATTGTTCCCACACACGTTTTTTTTACACCGTGTGACTCCGATTTGTTCACATTTTGCTGATTCGTATTTAAACCTAATGCTAGTGTTACAGATTTTCTTAATTCGAATTAAAATTGGTTCAAGCCTTTGATTTTAAGTATTATCTCATCTATATTAACCCTACTATGTGTAAATTTGTTTATTTTTGCCTATTATTTTACTTACCCTAAATTAGAGTTTCAGATCGTTTTAAATCGAACCAAATGTGGTTTGATTATTTGGTTTTGAATAGTATTTCTTTCTATGTTCATCTTATTATATGCAACATATGATTTTTACCTTTTATTTCTGCCGATTTGTATTCTTTACCTAAAATTAAGGTTTTGAAATTTTCTCTTTTCCTTATTGATTTTTATTGCTTTCCTTTCTAGTGTTTGACTGATGATTTCCCATGTTTATGTGTTCAATTCCTGCACAATATAAACCTTCCTCCATTCATCTTTCAGACAACTCTAAAAGTAATTAATAAAGCTACAAAACTAAGTTGTGTGCTTTTTTCTTTTCAATAATCTTGTTCTGCACTTTAGTTCCTGGCTGGCTTAAAGCCAAGGCCAAAAATTCTGAGTTCTTGCCCTTTTGCTGACATTTTCAATATTGTTGGATTCCTTTCTTTCTTGTTTCATTTGAACTGGTGAGTTGCAAATATTTTGCCATTTCATTTGCACTTTCCTGACTATAGCATGTGTTTTCACTTCTGAAGATTATTTCTCGATATGTTTCTGGCTTGTTTTAAATGTCTTACTTCAATTCCGGACTTTGCTAATCTAAATGCCATTGTGTTTATAATTTGAATCATGCTTAGAGTTTCTTGGTGTTGGCAAATTCCTTTAGACTTTTCCTAGCCTATGTGCTACTTATAACCATCTCTTGAGAGTTTAAGTTTGCTGCTAGCCCTCCTAGTTTTTAGTTGACTAAGCATAAATGTATTCCTCAAGCATGTAACCAGTCTGTTTCTAAATTTGTTGTGATGTAACTTGTTTGATCCTATTTTAACTTCCCAGTAATTACCCTAAGTAGTTCTTAGCATGCTAGGTCCTATTGCTAATGAATATGATATCTTATTGAGACACTAGCTTTCTGTACTTAGCATAATCTAAATTGTTTCTTTTTCTCACCATCAATCTATCTTGTGATTTAGCTTGTTACCATGTGTATTATGTGATCAAACTCAATTTCCTATAAGCAGATTAAGTTTGTCTTAAATCGAAGCATGTTTGTTATTTCTTGTGTGCTCAATATGGTTTTGTCATTCAGTGGTATCCCCTTAACCTCATTTGACTCCCTTAGTGTATGGTCACTTTGAATTCTTATTCTTAGCCGGTTGAAAGCCAAGGATACTCGGGCTCTGTCTTTTTACCTCTCTACTGTGAGCACTGCTCAGTGTTCATGAGACCCTTGTGAACTCTGACACACTACAACCTGATCACTAGTCTCCCCCTCTGAGATACCCCTGTTAACCTTCCCAGTGTGAGTGATAATAGGTGAATTTGACTATAATCACGCCTTAAATAATCACACTCTTATGTTGTTTTGATGATATATATGATGACAAAATACTTTTATTACTGTTTTTCACGAATTGTAGGTACAAAATGGTTAAGGAAGGCTAAGGAGCAATTTTGGAATCAAAAGTGGAAGAAAAGGCCATATTTGCAAAAGTACATGGAAATCACGTCTGAACAACCCTGAAGAATTAGAGACACTGTTCTACCGCGGTTCCACCGCGACCGCGGTAGAACCGCGGTGGGTGAGGGCCGCTGAAGTTTAAAG
>MU770091.1:87441-109036 GCA_026770625.1 Nicotiana glauca | reverse complement strand
GCAAGAGGCAAGTAATCAGCCCAAGAAACTCCAAAGTCAATAACACAGGCACGCAACATGTCCTCCAATATCTGAATGGTACGCTCGAACTACCCGTCCGTCTGAGGATGAAACGTTGTGCTCAACTCTACCTGTGAACCCAACTCTCGCTGAAAAATCCTCCATAACTGAGAGGTAAACTGAGTACCCCTATCTGATATAATAGAAACCGGGACCCCATGCAACCGTACAATGTCCCGGATGAAAATCTCTGCTAGCCGCTCCGAAGAATAGGTGGTACATACAGGAATGAAGTGCGCGAACTTGGTCAGCCAATCCACAATCACCCAAACTGAATCAAACTTCCTCGTTGTCCGAGGGAGACCACTCACAAAGTCCATAGTAATCCTCTCCCATTTCCATTCGGGAATATCCATGCGCTGAAGCACACCACTGGGCCTCTGATGCTCATACTTGACCTACTGACAGTTGAGGCACCGAGCTACATGACTCACAATATCCTTCTTCATTCTTCTCCACCAGCAATGCTGCCTCAAATACTGATACATCTTTGCGGCACCTGGATGAATAGAATACCGCGATNCCCTGGCATCATCATGCTAAACTCTATCCTTAAGGATAAGCAAATGTGGATCATCATACTGACGCTCTCTAATGCGATCATACAAGGAAGACCGAGATACCACACAAGCCAACACCTGGCTAGGCTCTGAAATATCTAACCTCACCATCCGATTGGCTAAATCTTGAACATCAACTGCAAAGGGTCTCTCCCCAACTGGAATGTAAGCCAAACTACCCATACTCACCACCTTTCGGCTCAAAGCATCGGCCACTACATTGGCCTTCCCTGGATGATACAATATGGTAATGTCATAATCCTTGAGCAACTCAAGCCACCTCCGCTGTCTCAAATTTAGATCCTTCTGTTTGAACAAGTGCTGAAGACTACGATGATCAGTATATACCTCACAGGATACGCCATACAAGTAGTGCCTCCAAATCTTCAAAGCATGAACTATGGCAGCCAACTCCAAATCATGAACGAGGTAGTTCTTCTCATGAGGCTTCAACTGACGAGAAGCATAAGCAATGACTCTACCCTCCTGCATCAACACACATCCAATCCCAACTCTTGAAGCATCACAATACACGGTGTAAGAACCTGAAGCTAATAGCAAGACTAACACTGGAGTTGTGGCCAAAGCCGTCTTGAGCTTCTGAAAGCTCTCCTCGCACTCATCCGACTATACGAATGGTGCACCCTTCTGCATCAACTTGGTCAAGGACGAAGCAATAGATGAAAATCCCTGGACAAACCGGCGATAATACCCGGCCAAACCGAGGAAACTCTAGATCTCCGTAGTTGAGGACGGTCTAGGCCAACTCTGCACCGCCTCTATCTTCTTTGGGTCAACTTGAATACCATCACTAGACACCACGTGTCCCAGAAAGGCCACAGACCCAAGCCAGAACTCACACTTGGAGAACTTTGCATAAAGCTTCTCCTCCCTCAATCTCTGCAATACTACTCTTAAATACTGAGCATGCTCCTCCTGGCTACGCGAGTACACCAGGATGTCATCAATAAACACAATCACAAATGAAATCTAAATACGGACGGAACACACTGTTCATCAAATGCATGAACGCAACTGGGGCATTAGTCAGCCCAAAAGACATAATTAGAAACTCATAATGCCCATATCTTGTCCTGAAAGCTATCTTCATAATATCAGAATCCCTAATCTTCAGCTGGTGATAGCCTGAACGAAGATCAATCTTCGAGAATACCCTCGCTCCATGGAGCTGATCAAACAAATCATCAATGCGCGGTAGAGGATATTTGTTCTTCACTGTTACCTTGTTCAAATGCCTGTAATTAATACACATCCTCATTGTTCCATCTTTCTTCTTGACAAACAACATTGGTGCACCCCATGATGGGCAAAATATGAAGACACATAGGAGTATGTAGACCCGGGATCATATAAAACAGAAGCATCCCTGTGGCAAACTGAGATAATACCTGTGATAACAGCGTTTGATGCAACAGCGTCCCTCCTATCTGGGATAGAATAGAACCGAGCCTGACCACCACTAGATCGATCTCCACCCTTAGGGCGACCCCTAGCTGACTGACCCTCACCCCTACCTGACTAGGATGGTGCTGAAGTAGATGGAGTAGAAGAGGAGGGTTGATCCCTCTACTGAGACGGACCACTACGAAGCCGAGGACACTGTCTTCTCATGTGAACTAACTCACCACACTCGTAGCAACGACCCTGAACTGGAGAATGGGACTGAAGGGAACCCCTCGCTGTAGATGAACCCTAGGCTGAAGAGGCAGGAGTAGAACTCTGAGCTGGAAGGGCACTAAGTGAGGACTGGCCCTGCTGAAATCCCTGGCGGCAATGGCCTGAAGAAGCCCCACTGTACTCTGGGCAACCTGTCTGAGGAGGCCTGAAAGAACGACCTCTACCCTGCTGGAACTGGCCCGTAGACGGAGCACCACTGTAGCTACCTGAACCTCGAGGCCTCTTTCCCTCCCTCTCGTCACGCTCTCGACGACGATCTGTCTCAATCTGGCGAGCCATATCAACTACCTCCTCAAACGAAGCTGCTAACACTCTCTCCCTAGTCATCAAAATGCGAATCGGATAGTTGAGGCCATCCACAAACCTCCTGATACTCTCCCGATCTGTCGGGATCATCCAAGTAGCATGTCGAGCCAACTGCGTGAACCTCAACTCATATTGGGTCACTGTCATGTCACCCTGGATCAACCACTCAAACTGTCGGCGCAGCTCCTCTCTACGAGACTGTGGCACATACTTCTCCAAAAAGAGAGTAGAGAACTGCTGCCAAGTAAGGGGTGCTGCTCCCGCAGGCCTACGCCTCTCAAACTCCTCCCACCATGTAAATGCAGGCCCTGAGAAATGAAAAGTAGTAAAAACCACTCCACTCGACTCTAAGATCCCTGCAGTGCGAAGCATCCGCTGACACTTGTCCAGAAATCCCTGGGCATCCTCACCCTCAGTACCGCTGAATGTCGGAGGCTGAAGTCTACCAAACCTCTCTAGTCGACGCTGCTCATCGTCTGGCATCACTGGAATTGCATACTCTGGAGCTGGTGCGACTGGCAAAACTGGATGAGCTGGGGCTGCCTCTGGTGTCTGTAATCCCTGCACAACCTGCTCGGGTGTGCGAGCTGCGGGGGTATGATGACCACCCCCGGTCTGAGAAGTATCTGCGGCAGTAGAGGCTGAAACTGCCTGAGCCAGACCAGTGCAGGCAGATAAGATCTGAGCTAAAGCCTCCTAAAGGCCAGGAATCACGATGGGCACTGCCGGTGCCTGAACGAGTGTTGCTGGAGCATCTACAGCTGGAGGCTGGTCCTGAATAGGGGCGACTGGTAGTTTAACTGGTGTTGCCCCTGCTGCTCTGCCTCGACCACGACCATGGCCGCGTCCACGGCCTCTAGCAGGTGGCAATGGTGGTCGTCCGCCACGTCCGGTAGCATGTGTTCTCGCCATCTGCGAGTGAATAGAATACAGAAGTTTAGCTCTCGAAACAACAAAGTCGCACGACAAGAGTTCAAGAATATGAAGCGTTTCCTAAAGGTTCGGTAGCCTCTCGAGGATAAATACAAACGTCACCGTACCGATCCGCGAGACTCTACTAACCGGCTCATGACTCATGAGGCCTAGTAACCTAGGCTCTGATACCAACTTGTCATGACCCCAATCCCGGTCGTGACGGCGCCCAACATAACTGCTAGGCAAGCCCGACCATTTACACTCTCAACCCGAGCATGAAGCTCAAAACCAGTCATTTGAATATTATTATCAACCATAAAGCTAATATTTTTACTTTATAGATAGATATAAGCCGAATATCAAGAAAATGTTGAATACACTCCCAAAGACCTGGGGGTCATGAGTCTAGAGCCTCTAACAATACAGTGAAATAAAACTCCAATAATACATAGTTTCAAAAGCTGTGGAAAGATAATAAAAAAAAAGGGATAGGAGAGGAGTCGGGTCCTGCGGACGTCAGGCAGCTACCTCGACAACTCCGAATAAACTCTGAAATCAGCGAAAGCTCAGCTAAACTCCCGGGGTACCTGAATCTACACACATGGTGCAAGGAGTAAAGTGAGTATTTCCAACTTAGTGGTAATAGACATGTATAACGACTGACAGTGAGAAATCCCAAAATATAACAATGTAAAGCTATAATCAATACTCCTATACATTTAACGGCGTAATAACAACAATTAATGACAGATAACACAGGCAGGTATAGATGTATGAATGCAATGCAATGCACATGATCGCTGCGGCGCACAGCCCGATCCATTTGGGTACCCGCGCTCACTGTGGGGGTTCAGACTCCGGAGGGGCTCCTACAGCCCAAGCGCAATATCATCGTAACATTTGCTGTGGCGTACAACTCGATCCACAATCAGTCCAATTATATGCATGCAAGCCACATGGGCACAGTCAAACTTACCAATTTCAGTTCCAATTATCAGAAATTATAAATTAAGTGGTTAAAACCTTAGAATTTACTAGCCATTTCAAGACAGTGTTTAACTCAGGACTGATATCATGAAAACATACTAAACATCATGGAAACTCTGATAATAATCCCTACGGGATCCAAATAATCGGCATACGGCCCAAATATAACCTTAACCATCCAAGTAGGAGGTTTGTCAACTAATTTCTAGCCAATAACACAGTATGAACATCATTCAGTAGGACTAAGCCATAGTCCCCAATCACAATCGACCCCTCACTCACCGTAGAGTACGTGTCTCACCTGAATATAGCGTCACAGTGTGATATAGTGGGGTTTCAAACCCTCAGTTCATCATCTACATCTATTACTCACCTCAAGCCGGCCACAAAACTAGTCCGCTATGCCTTTTCCTCTCGAATCTGCCTCCTCACGCGTCAAATCTGGTCAAAACCACAACGAATACATTACAATAGGCTAATGGAATATAACCCAATTGAAAGAACTCGAAAAACACCCAAAAAATCGAAGTTGGCAAAACCCGAACCCCGGGCCCACTTCTCAACAAATTACGAAATTCATATCACCGGAATCCTCGTCTCACCACGAGTCCGTACATATAAAATACATAGGAATTGGATTCCATTTGACCCCTCAAATCATCAATTCAATCCTTCTGAGGTTTCAAGCCCTAACCTCCATTTTTACCCTTTAATTTCTTGAATTTTAGTGTTTAAATCCTTGTTTTTACACCATAACAACATTATTCGAGTCTATAAATTCATACCTGATGGAATCCCCTTCGAATCCTCTCCAAATCGCCCAAAATTGCCTCTTCCCGAAGTCTAAAATGTTTTCTTATCTTCTGAAATTTGCAAACACTGTTCATTAAACACAGTCCAGATTTTTGCTTCTGCGGTTCCCATAACTGCTTCTGCGGTATCGCTTCCGCGCCCAACTATCCGCTTCTGCAGTTTTTCACTTAATTTCCCACGACCGCTTCTGCGACACAAAAACACGCTTCTGCGGATCCCTAAGTCCGCTTCTGCGGTCAATACTCCGCTCCTGCGGCCCCGCTTATGCGGACCAAGTTCCGCTTATGCGGAACTTCACCACCCAAGCCAAACTCGCTTCTTTGCTCCTTCATCCGCTTCTGCGGTCCATTTTCGCAGAAGCGGAAATACCAGCTGACAGCAAAATAAATCTGAAGCCAAATTCAAAAACTTCTCGTTTTAAAACCCGTTCTCACCCCGAGGTCCCCGGGACCTCAACCATAAGCGCAGACATGATCTAATACCTTATTCAAACTTGTTCGAATCATCAAATCACTATAATTAACTTCAAAATCATCAAATTTCACCAAATCAAAGCCTATGTTTCTTAAAAACTTCCGAATTGCACATTCGATCAAAAACCCAACCAAACGATGTCCGAATGACCTGAAAATTTGCAGACATATCCAAAATCACCTAACAAAGATACTGCAACTCTCGGAATTCCATTCCGACACTCGGATCAAAATCTCAACTATCAACCGGAATTCGCAAAAATTCAAACTTCGCCAATTCAAGCCTAATTCTACACCGAACCTCCAAATTCGATTCGGACCACACTCATAAGTCACAAATCATCCCCCGAAGCTAATCGAACCACCAAAATTCACATCCGAACCCTCTAACCACATAGTCAACTTCCGGTTGACTTTTCTAAGACAAGCTTTCTTCTAAGAGGCTAAGTTCCTCATTTCCAACTAAAACCAACTCAATTCCACCCGATCAATTCAAATATTGATATTGAAACATAAAGCAATACAATATGGGGAAAACGGGGCAGTAACTCATGTGGCAATGGGCCGGGTCGTCACAACATGTGACAGAAATGCCCTAATATATGTTTTGGAAATTGTATGAAAGATTATATGAATTGCATCTTTGATTTATGCATGTTATTTACTTGTACCTGTTTGATAGTTCTTTCTAGTAAAATGGTGTTTAGTTATACATAACAGAACAATTCAAATGCACTGACGTCCCTTTTGTTGGGGGTTCTACATTCGTGTTATGATTGTAGGTGGCTTCATAGCGGATAGTGCCGATCGTGTGTAGCGGAGCATTTTTCTACTCGAAGACTCGGTGGGCCCCTTTTTCTTCCATGGAGCTATATGTTGTATCTTTTGTTATTACAGCTTTCTACTTTTGAGGTATAGCCAGGGCCTTGTTGCCGGCATAGTTATGCTTATCTGTTGTATCCTTAGAGGCTCCAAAGACACTAGTGTGGGTTATGTTCGGGTGTTCGGGGAGTCCACTATATATGTTGTAATCCTAAACTTGTGATCTCCATAAACTGTAACTCTAATAGAATCCTTGAAGCTAGCTTATGCACGGTAAATCTTTGTGATATGAAATGAACCAATGATGTAGTATGCACCATGTATTCTCGTCTAAATTAATGAAAGGCATGGGTTCCGTATTCATATTGATTTGGGGTAGAAAGTGTTCGGTAAGGCTTGCTCAGTTGGGTTCACTTGATTGAGAGCCGGTTGCGCCTCCCGAGGTTGGGGCGTGACACCACGGCTCCGAAACTGTCGCACAATACCGTTGCAACAGACCAATTGCAATGCCTTATCTTGCAACGGAGCCCAATCCGTCGCAATAGGAATATTGCAACGGTATTTCTATTTTTGGCAACGGTTTTGTCGGTGTTGCCATAGGTCATTTTTCTTGTAGTACATCTCCGCCATAATATGTAACTCTCAAATCCTATGAGTTGTACTGGAATCAATATGGAGCCTAGTGTCTGACGAATGCACAAACAAGAAATGAGTGTGGTCAAATTTTTCTATCGCTATAGCCCATTCGAGATAAAGCTACACTCATATAAAATCAGAGAAAGAACGAGAGAATAATAGTTTCTTACGGCTCTGATACAATGTTAAGTAACAACCATGGAAGCTTTTAGATTAAATTGAGAAGTTGGGAAAAAGTTTTTTTGTACTGTTTTATTGAGAAAATGCATTGTACATCCTTTCATACACAACTTCTCTAACTCTAACCGTATTCACTAATGCCTAATTATATACTTAACAAATCCCCTAACTAACTTGATTCTAGTTATGTGCCAGTTGACTCTTATTCATGAGATGCCTTCAACAGTTATGGATTTTGAGCTATGGTTAGTCACCTAGAGTTTTTATGTTAATCTAAAAATATTTTCTCGATTTCAGAAAAGGGTTGTAGGGATGATCAAACTCCTCTTTTCTTCTTTCCTATAAAGTCTAATGGCTTGGGAACATCAATTCTTTAGAATTTCTAGCTTCATCTTCCATTTAACCAATCCACACCAAGCACCTTAGTGCTGAAAGTTTTAGCAATTGTGAATTTATTCTTTATATCAAAGCGATGAGCATTGACTTTTAATACTATTAAAGCAAACAAATTAACAACTAACTTCTTGTGTTATATATAGATCGCTTGAATTTTATATATTAATTAAAGGTACGAAGTGGATTTTGAAGTCGAATTTAGATGTTAGTCCCTCAAACAAATGTGACTTGAGCCGCCAAAAGTGAATGACAAATAGATCATTTGTAAGATAAATGGCTTTTTTTTTTTAAAAAAATCTAAAAATGAACATCCCTCATAGGCATGGGCGGATCCACATACATCCATATGGGTGCTAGAGCACCCATTGCTCCCTACACAGTACCAATACTTTGTACAGATAACGATAAGTAATTTAGCAATTATATTTGTTGAGCACCCATCACCAAAGAAATGTAGTGGGTGCTTTGGTCTTTGCTGAGGAACGGTTGTACCCAATATTGTGGCGTGTATTTGCCATTTTTACTTTCTTTTACATTTCCATTTACTCTCTTTTCAATTTTTACTAACTTTTCCATTTCCCAAACATGCTATTCTCCAATACAGAACGTCCTTTGTTTCTTGTTGCTTTATTTATCTATTTGCTTTCTTTTCTTACTTCTTTTCTTCCTCTCGCTGGTTTCAACAATTTGACTGTTTCCTCGAGATAATTCTCCTTTCACTTATAATTTTTCCAGTATGACTTTTGATGAGGTCGAAAGTTAATGTAACATAGCTAAAACTTATTCTTATTCTTTGTGTAATAAAATTAAAATCGTTAATCCATATCAATCTAGACTAGTCTTGCACTGAATTTTGATGTTGGAATAAATTTATTGTAACTAATAATGTTATTATTTATCGCTTAGTACAAACACCAAAGACATATGTAAATATATTGATACTTTAATGATAATATCAAATATGTTTGTCAAATATTTTTACTATCGAGTTTCAAATAGTTGGACAGTTATAATTTGCGGTTGTAATAAATTTCTGTTAAAAGCTAAAGCACCCACAACTTTAAAATTCTGGATCCGCCACTGCTGAGAGGTAACGCTTTACTCGTCATTCTAAGTGAAAGAAGTAAATAATCCTACCATATATAAAGTACGTGCTATATTGAAAATGTTCCCCAAGTTTCATTTCAATTTTCCAAATACTTATATTATTTAATTGTAATAGGGTCAAGCAAATCATATTCAAGTTTAGGTTATCTTTCTTAACATCGATAATTGAGCGATTATTATCACTTATCAATAAAATAAAAAAATCGAGGTGATTTACGGGAAAGCGAATTTTTGCTTAATACACTTTACAACTTTACATACACAAGCTACTAATCACGTCCTTTTCCTTTTCGTTGGGAAATTGGAGTTTGGGGAGGAAGAGGAAGCCGGTGAATCTTTTGAAGATACACTTTTCTTTCAAATGAAAATTCACAATCAGAATCAAAAGGCACAAGAGTCCGAGTGACCGGAGTGAGCACTGTTTGGGCAAATTCGAAATTCAACTTTTTTGGTTTTTATATTTGAATTTCGGATTACGAAAGGTAGAATTTAGTTTTTAAAATTTAAATTGTACAATTGGATTTAGATTTTGGACATATCCGAAAATTTTCAAAATTATATCTTATATTTAGCCTATTAACCTATATCACAAATACTTACCAAGTCACTGCTAAACACTTCTTATTTGGACATGATTTTATTAAGTAGGACTTGTTAATACTTACTGCCTTATTGGTGCTTGTATGGTGTTTCTTTGATAATGGTATCATAGCTTACGTGAATACTTTATTTGGATTTGGATGATTGTCGTGAGAGTGATGAACTATTAGAACAATTGGAAATACTTTATCTGGATGTTATTTTTGTAAGAAGTAGCTCAACTCATATGGTTTAAACCAGAAAATTTAAAATATTCAATCCGATTTTTCTTAAACATAAATTAAAAAATCTGATCCAATCCAAACTTATTTGGATTGAATTTGGAATGTAATTTCTTCAATCCAAAAGTCAAAAATCAAAATCGAAATTTTCATATACAATATAAGTTTCGCAAACGCCAACCCCTACAAGTGACTAAATTTAACACAAATGTAGACACTGAACCTTTCTAAAAAGGAAGAAATTAGCATTGCCTGGTGAAATAGTTTCTGTTTGAGTCAATCTCAAACCATCCGCTAGAGGTAGTAAAGGTCCAAACAATCCTACTACATGATGACTTTTTCAGTGGTGACCATAAGCCATCACTTTATGTTCAACTAGCACTAAAAAGGCTACTCCTAGTATAAATGGTAGAATTATTCCAAGAATTTCAGCTAGAACCTATATTGCTCGGACTTTCCGAAAATGTTGCCAGGTGCATGTCGGATCCTTCAAAACTAGTGTATTTTTGAAGGACCTGACACGAGTGCGGCAGCATGGCTAAAACAACTATGTACAATTTATATTTCCTATTCACTCATTTTTGCATCTTCTTGTTCAAGGCCCTATAAAATGTTTCGAAGAATCTTACCCACAACTAGTGCTTACACCAAACCAACCAATAAACATACAAATTGTGTCTTTTATATGTACCTTCTATCACTAACCATGATTACTTTTGTAACGACTCGACTGGTCGTTTTGCGTTTAGAACTCCGTTCCTCTAAATAGAGCCTTCCATACTTGCTTTAACTAATTTATGACTTGCGGGGGTGATTGGTTCGGGAGTTGGAAGAGTTTTGAGTAAAAATATGTCCATTTTGCTTCTTTAAGTTTTTCTTAAAAGACAAAGTTTGACTTCGGCCAACATTTTGGGAAAACGGGCCTGGATGCGTGATTTGACAAATTTTAAGGGTCCGTGGAAAAATATGGGACTCGGGTGTATGTCCGGAATCAAATTCCGAGGTCCCTAGCCCAAGTAATGAATTTTTATGTTAAATTGTTAAATTGAAGTTTTTAAGAATTAAAGAAACTAAGTAATCATTGATTCCCTAGGTATCGGGCTTGAATTTTGGTTACGGAGCTTGGTACAGGTTCGTAATATTGTTTAAGACTTGTCCGTGAAATTTGGTGCCAATCCGAATAGTTTAAAGGCGTTTTGACCCGTTAGAGGAGAATTAAGAACTTGAAGATTCAATAGTTTGATTCATTTGGTTTTAGTGGGTGATTTCGAGATTTAGCATTGTTTTGGGAGTTCCGAGGGTTCAAGTAGGTCTGTCTCGTGATTTCAGACTTGTCGGTATGTTCGGGCGGGGCTTGGGAGCCCCGAAAGTCAAGCGAGCGAGGTTCGAGCTAAGTAAGAAAATTGAAGAAGAGCTGAAGTTGCTGCTTGTGTCATAACCGCATCTGCGGTTCTTGGACCGCAGAAGAGGTAGCACATATGCGATCACCTCATCGCAAAAGCAAAAATGGCCAGGCCATGGGGAAACCGGCGAAGCGGCCCAGAGACCGCAGAAGCGGTTCCGCTTAAGCGTCCCCCAGAACGCAGAAGCGGTCCAGCTCCTTAGGCCCAAGTCCGCAGAAGCGGACCCGCAAAAGTGGGCCTTTTTCCGCAGAAGCGATCATGGCACCGCAGAAGCGGAAATCGCTGGGGCAGAGAGTTCATTTAATTCGAACTCAAAGCCATTTATTTCATTCACAACTCCACACTTGGGCGATTTGGGTGCTTCCAAAGAGAGGGTTTCAACATAACATTGTAAGGTAAGTAATTCCCATTCATCCTTAGCTTAAATAAATGTACATTAGGTAGATTAAACACTAAAAACTAAGTAAAATCAAGGGTTAGAGCTACACCTAGAGTTTTAATAAAACTAAGATTTAATCATAAAGTTTGTTATGAAATGGACTAGAAATCATATATCATTGATCCTTAGGTTGTAGAGAACAATTTCCTTCGAAAAATCTAAAAATCCGAGCAAGTAGGCCCGAGGTTGAAATTTAGGAAATTCATGCAAATGGTTAGGGGATTGATTAAATAGCTAGGAATTGATCTTGTAAGCCTTTATTGACTAGTTCTTAACTATTTTAACTAGTTTGGGATCGTTCGGCTCCGAAATGAGAGTTTGGGCTTGTTCTTGGCATCGGAAGTGCGCTTCGGAGCGAGGTGAGTCTCCTTTCTAACCTTGTAAGAGGGAAATGTCCCCATAGGATTAATAATTGAGTAATTGTTGCTAAAATGCGGGGGCTACGCACGCACTAGGTGACGAGAGTCCGTGCGTAGCTACTACTATGTTAATTGTCCGGATAGTTTAGGACTCACAACATGTTTATTTTATATGACTCTCTATATTATCTTGTTACTACGAGCACCTAGGATATGCTAGATATTTAAAAAGGGAATAAGAACGTACTTGTATAATTGTTGAAGTCTTGCTTGGCATTTATGACTGTTGATGTGCCTTGTGTGTATACTTGATATTTCTTATTATTTGTGGATCGGGCCGATCGCCTCGGTATGAATACATGCATCTATAGGCGCATCGTCGACCCTCGGCAAGTGCACAGTTTATTTTCTGTTGGATCGGGCCGTCGCCTCGGCATATTTGCGCATGCTAATGTTGCTTGCCTGAGAGTTTCTTTTTATATTGATATCGCCTTTCATGGCCCGACATAAATTGACAAATATAACAAAAATTAAATGGTTAGTTGGAGGTATAGTGAAGAGTAGAACTTTTATGTCTTGTGATAAACTGTTGCTTATTAGTGTTTCCTCATGGTTTGTATAATCACCCCAATATATTATTTGACCCTAGTGAGTATCAAGTTGACCTCTCGTCTCTACTTCTTCGAGATTAGACGGGATACTCACTGGGTACATATTGTTTATGTACTCATACTACATTTCTGTACTTAAATGTACAGGATCTGAGGCAGGTGGATCTGGTTATCATACCGGTGCGTATCCGTGAGCGGACTTGGGACTTCTACGGTAAGCTGTTTTCCCTCCATGTCGACCCACAGCCGAAGAAGTCTTTCTTTTGTATTTCTATTTCCTGTCTATTTGGACTCAGACAGTATAGCATGATGTTCTTTTGGATGTATATTCTACTAGTTTCCCTTACCTTGTGACACCAGGTTCTGGCACACACTTTAGTAGACGATTATTTTGGGGTTGTGTAATTATATTACTTACAGTATTTCGCTCTTCTGGTTTAAATTTCAAGTCAAGTGTTTATTCCACTTCTTTCTAATTAGAAGCAACATAAGAATTTTAGTAATGTTTCCGCTATGGCTTGTCTGACAAGGGTGTCAGGCGCCCTCATGACCTATTGTGGAAGTGGGTCGTGACAACAAGGTATCAGAGCACTAGTTTCACGTAGGTCTCACAAGTTATGGGCAAACCTGATAGAGTCTTGTTTATCGGTACGGAGACGTCTGTATTTATCTTCGGGAGGTAATAGGGTATTAGGAAAGACTACTCTTTATTCATTTCCTGTCGTGCAGTGCTGAGTGTACTAAATTTCCCTCTTCAATTCTCTCACAGATGGTGAGGACTCGTACCGCTAATGCTCTGGACCCGGGAGGAGCTGTCCTCCCCCCCNCCCCCCCCCCCCCGATTGCTAGAGGCCGGGGGAGGGCACCGGCCTGTGGTAGGGGACGAGGGCGACCCAGAGCCGTTCCAGTTGCACCACCAGCATATCCTGTGGAGGACCCTATTATTGAGGAACAGGGCGAGGTGCCCGCAGCTGAGCCTACCCCGCGAATTTCATGACAGCACCGGGATTTCAGGAGGTCATGGGCCGCATGCTACGGTCCATGGACACTATGACTCAGTCTAGTTTATTTCCAGAAGACCCATCTACTTCACAGGCAGGAGGGGGAGCCTAGACCCCTACTTCTCAGGCCCCGAGTCACGCAGCTGCAGTATATCAGACTCTAGGTGCACTACCCGCAGGTGGGGCTCAGCCAGTTACTGCAGTGGCACCCCAGCCCAGTCTAGTTATGGATGGCGATCCAGAGAAGTTATTAGACATATGGACCAGGCTTCATCCTCCGGTCTTCGGGGGCGAGCGTCATGAGGATGATCAGGACTTCATAGATAGGTGCAGGGATAGACTGCACAACATGAGGATATTGGAGTCGCATGGAGTTGACTTCACTACTTTTCAGCTCGAGGGCAGGGCCCGTAGATGGTGGCAGTCTTACTTTCTTGGCAGGCCAGGGGTTCTCCTCCCATCACTTGGGATCAGTTTGTACAGTTGTTCTTGGATAGGTATATCCCGCCCTCTGAGAGGGAGGAGCTGCGGTACCAGTTTGAGCAGCTCGAGGAGGGTCAGATGTCTATGACTGACTATGAGGCGAGGTTTTCCGAGTTGTCCCGCCATGCACTCATGATACTTCCTACATATGCAGAGAGGGTGCGAAGATTAGTCGCTGGATTGCAGCCCGGGATTCGATTTAGTATGGCTCGAGAGGTGGAGATAGGCACAGAATATCAGCTAGTGGTTGAGATTACTCGTCGGATTGAGGGATATCGCCAAAGCGGTAGAGAGAAGATACAACAGGATAAGAGAGTTAGGTTCACCGGTGGATTCAGAGGTTCCCCAGCTACGGGCAAAGGTCAGTATGGGAGGGGCCAGCCTAGTAGGCCATCAGTTTCAGCGCCACCTCCTGCCCGGGGGCTACAACACGCCCCTATCTCAGTGTTATGCCAGAGACTTCCTACCACCTACCAGCTATTTAGGGTTCCTCCAGTGGGCATTCAGGTCCCTAGAGTCCTTCTGATTCTTATTTCAGTGCCATGCCGAAGAGTTCATGTCGTCCACTGGCTATCCAAGTTTCTTCCAGTGGGTCTACGGGTTATCAGGGTCAGCCGTCAAGGCAGCAGGTCGCAGCCCGGCACTGTTGTTTTGAGTGCAGAGATCCCGGTCATATTAGGAGATACTGTCCCAGACTTCGGGGCAAGGTAGTGCAGCAGGGTCAACAGCCCATGATTTCAGCACCAGCTGCCCGGCCATCTAGAGGTGGAGAGCAGACGGGTAGAGGCCGTCCTAGAGGTGGAGGCCAAATAGGGAGAGGTCAGCCAGCTACTCCCCAGTTAGGTGGAGGCTAGACAGCTGGCGCCCCAGCCAAATTCTATGCTCTTCCGGCCAGGTCAGATGCATTGGCCTCAGATGCCGTCATCACAGGTATTATTTACGTCAGTGGTAGAGATGCTTCGGTATTACTTGATCCAGGGTCTACCTACTCATATGTATCACCTCTGTTTGCTCGTTTCCTGGTTATTTCTCCTGAGCCTTTGGGAACTTCTGTTCATGTGTCTACTCCTGTGGGTGATTCTGTGGTTATGGATCGGATATACTGGTCATGTGTGGTCACTTTCTATGGTTTCGAGACTAGAGCAGATCTCCTATTGCTTGAAATGATTGATTTTGAGGTCATCCTGGGCATGGATTGGTTATCTCCATATCACGTCGTCCTTGATTGCCATGCCAAGACTATTTCACTATCGATACCAGGATCACCGAGATTGGAGTGGAAGGGTTCCATAGTTGATATGCCTAGCGGGTCTATTTCTTTCCTTAAGGCTCGACACATGGTTGAGAAGGGGTGTTTGGCCTATCTAGCTTATGTTTGAGACGTCACCACAGACTCTCCGATGATTGATTCAGTGCCAGTAGTCCGAGAGTTCGCCGATGTTTTTCCTTCTGATCTTCCAGGCATGCCTCCGGATCGTGATATTAATTTTTGTATTGACTTGGCTCCAGGAACTCAGCCTATACCTATTCCACCATACCGTATGGCTCCTAAGGAGTTGAAGGATCATCTGGAGGAGTTGTTAGCAAAGGGGTTTGCCAGGCCCAGTGTATCACCTTGGGGCGCACCAGTGCTATTTGTGAAGAAGAAGGATGGGACCATGCGGATGTGCATTGATTACCGCCAGTTGAACAAGGTCACCATCAAGAACAAGTACCCATTGCCTCGTATTGATGATTTGTTCGACCAGTTGCAGGGAGCTAGAGTGTTCTCTAAGATTGACCTGAGGTCAGGGTATCATCAGCTGAAGATTCGGGACTCGGATGTTCCGAAGACGGCATTCAGGACCAGATATGGCCACTATGAGTTTCTGGTAATGTCCTTCGGCTTGACTAATGCCCCAGCGGCATTTATGGATCTGATGAACCGGGTATTCAGGCCTTATATTGATTCCTTTGTTATCGTCTTCATTGACGACATCTTGATATACTCCTGTAGCTTGGGGGAGCACGAGTAGCATTTGAGAGTAGTGCTCCAGACCTTACGAGAACAGAAGTTGTATGCTAAGTTCTCCAAGTGTGAGTTTTGGCTTGAGTCAGTGGCATTCTTGGGGCATGTTGTGTCAGGAGAGGGTATTAAGGTGGATCACAAGAAGATTGAGGCAGTTCAGAGTTGGCCACGTCATACTTCAGTGACCGAGATTAGGAGTTTCCCAGGATTAGCAGGTTATGATCGGCGATTTGTGCAGGGTTTTTCATCCATTGCATCACCTTTGACCAGACTGACCCAGAAGGGTACCCCATTCATTTGGTTTGATGATTGCGAGGAGAGCTTTCAGAAGCTCAAGGCGGCTTTGACTACGGCACCGATTCTTGTATTGCCATCCGGATCAGGGATGTATACAGTATATTGCAATGCTTCACGTGTTGGCTCGGGATGCGTATTGATGCAGGAGGGGCGAGTTATTGTATATGCTTCGCGTCAGCTAAAGGTTCATGAGAAGAATTACCCCGTGCATGACCTAGAGTTGGCAGCGATTTTCCATGCTCTTAAGATATGGAGGCATTATTTGTATGGGGTGTCATGTGATGTTTACACCGATCATCGCAACTTGCAACATCTGTTCAAGCAGAGGGACCTTAACTTGAGGCAACACAGGTGGCTTGAGTTACTAAAGAATTATGATATTACCATTCTTTATCATCCGGGCAAGGAGAATGTGGTCGCGGATGCCTTGAGCAGAAAGGCGGAAAGTATAGGTAGCCTAGCATTCATTTCAGTAGAGGAGAGGCCCCTAGCCTTGGACATTCATTCCTGGGCTAATAGACTTGTGAGGTTGGACATTTCAGAGTCAGTCGAGTTCTAGCATGTGTGGTTGCTTAGTCCTCGTTATTGTGGGAGATTAAGGCCCGACAGTTTGGTGATCCACATTTGGCGGTTCTCAGAGAGACGGTACTTCAGGGAGGTTTCTATTGGCGAGGATGGCGTTCTGCGACTCCAAGGTCGTCTATGTGTTTCTAATGTTGATGGTTTGAGGGAGAAGATCCTAGAGGAGGCACACAGTTCGCGATATTCTATCCACCCGGGGGTTACGAAGATGTATCGTGATTTGAGGCAGCATTACTGGTGGCGGGGGATGAAGAAGGACATCGTGAAGTATGTGACTAAGTGTTTGAATTGCCAGCAGGTCAAGTATGAACATCAGAGGCCAGGTGGGCTACTTCAACAGATGCCCATACCAGAGTGGAAGTGGGAACGCATCACCATGGACTTCATAGTAGGGTTACCGCAGACTTTGTGGAAAGTTGATTCAGTGTGGGTCATTGTAGATAGATTGACTAAGTCAACCCATTTCATTCCAGTGGTGACTACTTATACAGCAAAGAGGTATGCTCAGATCTATATTCGGGTAGTCCGATTGCATGGTGTGTCGGTTTCCATCATATCAGATCGAGGCCCTCAATTCACTTCCCATTTTTGGAGAGCCATGCAAAGTGAGTTGGGGACTCGCGTAGAGCTTAGCACAGCATTCCATACTCAGACCGACGGACAGTCGGAGCGGACAGTGCATATCTTGGAGGATATGCTTAGAGCATGTGCGATTGATTTTGGAGGGCAGTGGGATCAGTTCTTGCCTCTAGCAGAGTTTGCATACAACAACAGCTATCAATCTAGCATAGAGATGGCCCCGTATGAGGATTTATATGGTCGACGTTGTTGTTCTCCTATCGGGTGGTTTGAGCCTGGCGAGGCTAAATTACTTGGTACAGATTTGGTACAGGATGCCTTGGATAAGGTAAAGTTGATTCAGGAGAGGCTTCGCACAGCTCAGTCCAGACAGAAGAGTTACGCGGATCAGAAGGCGCGTGATGTATCATTCATGATTGGCGAGAAGGTTATCTTGCAAGTCTCGCCNCCCCCCCCCCCCAGTCTATCGGGAGTTCATCCGATTTTCCATGTTTCGATGCTTCGGAAGTACCATGCCGACCTATCACATATGTTGGACTTCAGTACTATCCAGTTAGATGAGAGTTTGGGCTATGAGGAGGAGCCAATTTCTATTATTGATAGGCGGGATCGCCAGTTGAGGTCCAAGAGGATTTTTGCGGTGAGAGTTCAGTGGAGGGGCCAACCGGTTGAGGAGGCGTCCTAGGAGTCCGAGAAGGACATGCGGATTAGATATCCCCACTTATTCAGCAATCCAAGTACTTTTCTATGTCCGTTCGAGGACGAACGTTTGTTTAAGAGGTGGAGAATGTAACGACCCAACTGGTCGTTTTGCATTTTAGAACCCCATTCCCCTAAATAGAGCATTCCGTACTTGCTTTAGCTAATTTACGACTTGTAGGGGCGATTGGTTCGGGATTTGGAAGAGTTTTGAGTAAAAATATGTCCATTTTGCTTCTTTAAGTTTTTCTTAACAGACCAAGTTTGACTTCGGCCAACATTTTGGGAAAATGGGCCCGGATGCGTGATTTGACAATTTCGGAGGGTTCGTGGGAAAATATGGGACCCGGGTGTATGTCCGGAATCGAATTTCGAGGTCCCTTGCCCGAGTAATAAATTTTTATGTGAAATTGTTAAATTGAAGTTTTTAAGAATTAAAGAAACTAAGTAATCATTGATTCCCTAGATATCGGGCTCGGATTTTGGTTTCGGAGCTTGGTACAGGTCCGTGATATTGTTTAAGACTTGCCCGTAAAATTTGGTGCCAATCCGAGTAGTTTAAGGGCGTTTTGACCCATTAGAGGAGAATTAAGAACTTGAAGATTCAATAGTTTGATTCATTTGGTTTTAGAGGGTGATTCCAAGATTTAGCGTTGTTTTGGGAGTTCCGAGGGGTTCGAATAGGTCCGCCTCATGATTTCATACTTGACGGTATGTTCGGGCGGGGCTCGGGAGCCCCGAGCATCAAGCGAGCGAGGTTCGAGCTAAGTAAGAAAATTGAAGAAGAGTTGAAGTTGTTGCTTCTGTCATAACCGCATCTACGGTTCTTGGACAGCAGATGCGGTCAGCCTATCGCAAAAGCGAAAAGGGCCAGGCCATGGGGAAACCACAGAAGCGGCCCAGAGACCGCAGAAGCGGTTCCGTTTAAGTGTCCCCCAGACCGCAGAAGCGGTCCTGCTCCTTAGGCCCAAGTCCGCAGAAACGGACCCGCAAAAGTGGACACCTGACCGCAAAAGCGGTCCAGGCTTCTTGGGCCATCTCCACAAAAGCGGGCCTTTTTTCGCAGAAGTGATTTCCGCAGAAGCGGTCATGGCACCGCAGAAGCGGAAATCGCTGGGGCAGAGAGTTCATTTAATTCGAACTCAAAGCCATTTATTTCATTCACAACTCCACACTTGGGCGATTTGGGTGCTTCCAAAGAGAGGGTTTCAACATAACATTGTAAGGTAAGTAATTCTCATTCATCCTTAGCTTAAATACATGTACATTAGGTAGACTAAACACTAAAAACTAAGTAAAATCAAGGGTTAGAGCTAGACCTAGAGTTTTAATAAAACTTAGATTTAATCATGAAGTTTGTTATGAAATGGACTAGAAATCATATATCATTATTCCTTAGGTTGTAGAGCACAATTTCCTTCGAAAAATCTCGGAATCCGAGCAAGTAGGCCCGGGGTTGAAATTTAGGAAATTCATGCAAATGGTTAGGGAATTGCTTAAATAGCTAGGAATTTATCTTGTAAGCCTTTATTGACTAGTTCTTAATTATTTTAACTAGTTTGGGATCGTTCGGCTCCGAATTGAGAGTTTGGGCTTGTTCTTGGCTTCGGAAGTATGTTTCGGAGCGAGGTGAGTCTCCTTTCTAACCTTGTAAGAGGGAAATGTCCCCATAGGATTAATAATTGAGTAATTGTTGCTAAATGCGGGGCTACGCACGCGCTAGGTGACGAGAGTTCGTGCGTAGATACTACTATGTTAATTGTCCGGGTAGTTTAGGACCCACAACATGCTTATTTTATATGACTCTCTATATTATCTTGTTATTACGAGCACCTAGGATATGCAAGAGATTTAAAAAGGGAATAAGAACGTACTTGTATAATTGTTGAAGTCTTGCTTGGCATTTATGACTGTTGATGTGCCTTGTGTGTATACTTGATATTTCTTATTATTTGTGGATCGGGCTGATCGCCTCGGTATGAATAGATGCATCTATAGGCGCGTCGTCGACCCTCGGCAAGTGCACAGTTTATTTTCTGTTGGATCGGGTCGTCGCCTCGGCATATTTGCGCATGCTAATGTTGCTTGTCTAAGAGTTTCTTTTTATATTGATATCGCCTTTCATGGCCCAACATAAATTGACAAATATAACAACAATTAAATGGTTAGTTGGAGGTATAGTGAAGAGTAGAACTTTTATGTCTTGTTATAAATTGTTGCTTATTAGTGTTTCCTCATGGTTTGTATAATCACCCCAATATATTATTTGACCCTAGTGAGTATCAAGTCGACCTCTCGTATCTACTTCTTCGAGATTAGATGGGATTCTCACTGGGTACATATTGTTTATGTACTCATACTACGCTTCTGTACTTAAATGTACAGGATCTGAGGCAGATGGATCTGGTTATCATACCGGTGCGTATCCGTGAGCGGACTTGGGACTTCTACGTTGAGCTGCTTTCCCTCCATGTCGACTCGCAGCCGAAGAAGTCTTTCTTTTGTATTTCCAGTAGCTCCAGTCGGAGCACAAGCACCTGATACGCCTACTACCACTACTACTCCAGCTCTTCATGAGACCCTTGCATAGTTCATGAGCATGTACAACACTCTAGCTCATACGGGGTTAATTCCCTTGATGCAGCCACATCTCAGGCCATGGGGGGAGCACAGGCTCCCACTGGCCGCACCCCAGAGCAGCGGGTTCGGGTCGATCAGATCCCAGAGGTTATACCGGTATCACCTGTAGCTCCAGTTCAGCCCGAGGGTAGGGCAGCAACTTCAAAGAAGGGGGAGCGGATGCTTGAGAGGTATAATAAGTACGACCCTCCTACATTCAGAGGTCTAGCATTAGAGGATGCTCGGGGGATTCTGGAGGAGTGCCCTCGTATCCTCCGCACTATGGGCATAAAAGAGTTGAGTGAGGTTTCTTTCACTGCCTTCTAGCTTCGAGGGGCGGCCTATTAGTGGTGTCGTACTTTTAAGTTGGACAGTCCGGGTGAGGCAGCTTCCCTTACATGGACTCAGTTCTCGGATATGTTTTTTAGGGAATAGGTCCCTCATAGCCTCAGAAACGCATGACACGCGGAGTTTGAGCAGTTGCCCAGTGTACTATGACTATTTAGAGCATGCAGTCCATTTTAGTGACTTGGCTAGGCATGCACCGACGTTGGTTTCTATAGTTTGAGAGAGGATTCGCCGATTTATTGAGGGGCTCATTCCCAGCAGGTCTAGCATGGCCCGGGATATAGAAATAGATATTGCGTATCAGCAGGTGTGAGTATTACTAAGAGAGTGGAGGGCATGCTTGCTCGGGATAGGGAGGAGAGAGAGGCCAAGAGGTCTCGAAAGACGGGCCAC
>MU770091.1:1252-86895 GCA_026770625.1 Nicotiana glauca | reverse complement strand
CCCCCCCCCCCCGGTTTATTCAGCTCTTCCACCAGCCAGTGGTATTCCAGGTCCTCGTAAACCTCAGGAGCCTTATTATGCACCTCTGATATCTACTGTGCCTCCTGCATGGGGTGCTTTTAGTGCTTAGTCTATCAGACCTGGCCCGAGCCAGTCACAGTCGCCACACCCTCATAGAGCTTGTTTTGAGTATGGCGACACTCACCATATGGTGAGGGATTGTCACAGTATTATGAGGGGTGCATCTCCACAGACTTCTCAGCCACAGCGTGCTCCATAGGGTTCCCAGGCTATGATTACAGCACCAGCTGCCACCCCACCTGCTCAGCCAACTAGAGGTGGAGGTCAGGGAGGTAGAGGTCACCCTATAGGGGGAGGCCAGGCCAAATACTATGCCCTTACTGCTCGTACAAAGGTAGTTGCTTCTGATTCTGTCATTACAAGTATTGTTCTGATATGTCATAGAGATGCATCGGTCCTATTCAATCCAGGCTCCAATTATTCCTATGTGGCCTCTTATTTTGCCTCACATTTGGGTGTATCTCGGGATTCTTTGAGTTCCCCTGTTTATATATTTACTCTTGTGGGAGATTCTCTTGTTGTGGACCGCGTCTATCGGTCGTGTTTGATTGCTCTTAGTGGGTTTGAGACTAGAGCCGATTTATTATTGCTCAGCATGGTAGATTTTGATGTTATCTTGGGTATGGAATGGTCGTCGCCTCATTATGCTATTCTTGATTGTCACGCCAAGACTGTGACGTTGGTTATGCCAGGCTTACCGCGATTAGAGTGGAGGGCTACTTTAGATTACACTCCTAGTAGAGTTATTTCATTTCTTAAAGCTCGGCGAATGGTTGAGAAGGGGTGTGACGCGTATCTAGTTTATGTGAGAGATATCAGTATTGATACCCCTACAGTTGATTCAGTTCCACTAGTGAGGGATTTTCCTGATGTGTTTCCAGATGATCTTCCAAGCATGCCGCCCAATAGAGATATTAATTTTGGCATTGATTTGTTGTCGGGCACTCAGCCCATCTCTATTCCTCCTTATCGTATGGCCCTTCCTGAGTTGAAAGAGTTGAAGGAACGGTTACAGGATGCTTGATAAGGGCTTTATTCGGCCCATTGTGTCACTTTGGGGTGCTCCTATCTTGTTTGTAAAGAAAAATGATGGTTCTATGAGTATGTGCATTGATTATCGTCAGTTGAACAAAGTTAAAGTGAAGAACTGGTATCTTTTGCCTCATATTGATGACCCATTTGATCAGTTACAGGGTACTGGAGTGTTTTTCAAGATTGATTTGCGTTCAGGTTATCATCTGTTGAAGATTCGGGAGCCAGATATCCCGAAGATTGCTTTCAGGACTCAATATGGTCATTACGAGTTCCTTGTTATGGCATTTGTGCTGACCAACGCCCCAATAGCATTTATGCATTTGATGCACAGTGTATTCCGACCATATCTTGACTCGTTCGTCGTTGTCTTTATTGATGACATTCTGGTGTACTCCCAGAGTTGGGAAGATCATGAACAGCACCTGAGGACAATGCTTCAGACCTTGAGAGAAAAGAAATTATATGTGAAGTTCTCAAAAGGTGAGTTTTGGTTGGATTCCGTGGCATATTTGGATCACGAAGTGTCAAGTGAAGGGATCAAGGTGGATCCGAAGAAGGGGAAGGCAGTACAGAGTTGGCCCAGGCCATCCTCAACTATAGAGATTCGGAGTTTTCTTGGTTTGGCGTGTTATTACCTTTGATTTGTTGAGGGATTCTCATATATTGCATCACCTATGATCAGGCTGACCCAGAAGGGTGCTCCATTCAGGTGGACGGAAGAGTGTGAGGATAGCTTTCAAAAGCTCAAGACAGTTTTGACTACAACACCAATATTGATATTGCCAATAGGTTCGGGGTCTCATACAGTTTATTGTGATGCGTCGTAAATTGGCCTCGACGCGGCGTTGATGCAGGACCGTAGGGTGATTGCCTAAGCGTCCAGACAGCTGAAGGTGCATGGAAAGAACTATCCTATCCATGACCTTGAGTTAGCTGCTATTGTTCATGCCTTGAAGATTTGGAGGCATTATTTTTACAGTGTCCCTTGTGAGATCTACACTGATTACCGGAGTTTGCAGCATCTGTTCAAACAGAAGGATCTTAATTTGCGTCAGAGGAGGTAGTTAGAGCTGCATAAGGATTATGATATCACTATTTTGTACCACCCGAGGAAGGCCAATGTGGTGGCCGATGCTTTGAGTTGCCAAGCAGAAAGTTTGGGGAGTTTGGATAATCTACCAGCAGTAGAGAGGCACATGGCGTTGCATGTTCAAGCCTTAGTCAGCTAGTTTATGAGATTGGATATTTTTTAGACGAGTCGAGTGTTGGCTTGTGTGCTCTCTTGATTTGTTCTTTATGATCGTATCAGGGAGCGTCAGTATGATGACCCCTATCAGCTTGTCCTTAAGGACACAGTTCAGCACGGTGATGCTAAGGAGGTTACTATTGGGGATGATGGTGCTTTGAGGATGCAACGCAGGCTATGTGTGCCTAATGTAGATGGTTTGTGTGAGTTGATTCTTCAGGAGGCTCATGACTCGCGGTACTCTATCCATTCGGGTGTCGCGAATATGTATCAGGACTTGAGGCAGCATTATTGGTGGCGTAGAATGAAGAAAAACATAGTGGAATATGTTGTTCAGTGCCTAAATTGCCAGCAGGTGAAGTATGAGCATCAGCGGCCGGGTGGATTGCTTCAGAAGTTAGAGATTCCAGAGTGAAAATAGGAGCGGATCACTATGGATTTCGTTGTTGGACTCCCACAGACTCAGCAAAAGTTTGATGCAGTTTGGGTGATTGTAGACAGGCTGACCAAGTCGGCTCATTTCCTTCCTGTGATGACTACATATTCTTCCGAGCAGCTAGCTCGAGTTTATATCCGTGATATTGTCAAACTTTATGGTGTGCCGGTATCTATCATCTATGACCGGGGCATGCAGTTTACATCATGGATCTGGAGAGCCGTACAATATGAGTTGGGAACTAGGGTAGGGTTGAGGACAACATTTCACCCCTAGACGGACGGACAGTCCGAGCGCACTATTTTGATTCTTGAGGATATGCTCCATGCGTGCGTGATAGAGTTTGGAGGTTCTTGGGATCAGTTCTTGCCACTTGTGGAGTTTGCCTAAAACAACAGTTATCAGTCCAACATTCAGATGGCACCATATGAGGCTCTGTATGGTAGATGGTGTCGGTCCCCAATAGGTTGGTTCGAGCCGGGCGAGCCTAGATTATTGGGCACAGACCTGATTCAGGACGCTTTGGAAAAGGTTAAGGTGATTTAGGATAGACTTCGCACAACCCAGTCCTGACAGAAGAGTTATGCGGACCGGAAGGTTCTCGATGTTTCATTTATGGTTGGAGAGCGGGTCTTGCTTCGGGTTTCGCCTATGAAGGGCGTTATGAAATTCAGAAAGAGGGTCAAGTTAATCCCAAGGTTTATTGTTCGTTTTGAGGTGTTGCGACATGTTGAAGAGGTTGCTTATGAACTTGCTTACCTCCCAGCTTGGCAGGAGTTCATCCGGTATTTCATGTTTCAATGCTCCGGTCCGTTTCATGTGCTGGATTTCAGCTCAGTCTAGTTGGACAAGGATCTATCTTATGTTGAGGAGCCAGTGCCTATATTGGACAGGTAGGTTCGAAAGTTGAGGTCAAAGAACATTGCATCAGTGAAGGTTCAGTGGCAGGGTCAGTCGGTCGAGGAGGCGATTTGGGAGACCGAGCAGGATATGTGCAGCCGTTATCCTCATCTTTTCACCACTTCAGGTATGTCTCTATGCTCATTCGAGGACGAACGAATTTTTATGAGGGGGATAATGTAACGACCCAGCCGGCCATTTTGAGAATTAACGCCCCGATCGCCTATTAATTGCTTCCCTCGTATCTTATTCTGCTATTGTGACTTTCTGGGGTGATTCGTTTTGAGTTTCGGAGTGTTTTGGGACACTTAGTCCCTAAATGAGAGCTTAAGTCTTAAAATTTGGACCTCATCGAAACAGTGTGAAGACGACTCCGAAATAGAATGTTGTCGACTTCGTTAGCTCCGTTGGGTGATTTTGGGCTTAGGGGCGTGTCCGCATTGTATTTTGGAGGTCCGTATCTTATTCAGGCTTGAAATGGCAAAAGTCGAATTTTTTGAATTTTAGGCCGGTAGTGAAATTTTTGATTTCGAGGTCGGAATCCGATTCTGAAAGTTGGAGTAGGTCCATAATGTTTAATATCATTTGTGTGCAAAATTTGGGGTCAATTGGACGTGGTTTGTCTGGTTTCGGCATGAGTTGTCCAATTTGGAAGTTCTAAGTCCTTTAGGTTTGAATTGGAGTGTGATTCATAATTTTTACGTTGTCTGATGAGATTTGAGGCGCGACTAAATTCGTATGGTGTTTTAGGACTTGTTGGTATGTTTGGTTGAGGTCCCGAGGGCCTCGGGTGAGTCTTGGGTGCCTAACAGATCAAGATTGGAATGTATGTTATTGCTTAAGTCTTCAAACTTCTGGTGTTTTCGCACCTGCGGTGAGGAGGCCGCATGTGCGGAGGGAGAAGTGCAGAAGAAGAAAAATGGACGGAGAAGCACAGATGCGGACCCAGGTGTCTTAAGTGGTTTTCGCACCTGCAATGATTTTTCCGCAGGTGCGGTGCCACATGTGCGATGGATGGACCGCAGGTGCGGTTTAACTGGCAGAAAATAGAGAATTCGAGGGTTTGATTTCATTATCCATTTTTAGACTTAGAGTGCTCGGATTGAGGCGAAATTTCAAGGGATTTTTAGAAGAAGCTTGTGGGTAACGATTCTTAACTCCTTTATGATTATATCCCACTAATTTGTGGTTAATTTCATCATTCAATTAAGAATTTGAGTTGGAAATTTGGGGGAAGATGGTAGAAACTTCATTGACTAAAATTTTGAGTTTTATAAGGTGATTTGAGGTCGGATTCGAGTAATTCTTGTATGATTAGTGTCGTGAGTGAATGAGTGTTCATATTTTGTAACTTTTACCCGATTCCGAGACGTAGGCCGGGGAGGATTTTTGGATGTTTTTCTATTTTCTTGCCTTAGCTTTGATTTCATTAGCTAAATTAGTTGCTTGTAGCTATATATACGTTATGTAATTGATTTGATTAGATTTAGGTCACTCGGAGTTGGATACTCGTTGCAAGAGCGTGATTTCGGATTGACTTGAGCTTGGTTCGATGCAAGTGGATTGCCTAACCTTATGGAGGGAACTCCCCTTAAGATTTGGTAATGTTTGATATATGAGAGCCGTGTATGTGAGGTGAGGTGTGCGTACACGGGCTATTTGTTGAGAAATCCCGTTTTCATTAAGCAAATATCTGTTTTCCTTTAATTGAGCAACACTAGTATATGTAACTATCCTGTTTGGCTTAGGAAAGCATGCCTACGTACCTTAACTGCCTATCTGAACTTTGTGCAGCATGCTTAGTGAAAATCACTTGTCTTCCTTGATATGAACTTAGTCTAAATTGTAGAATTCCTAGTTGATATTGTTGTTTATGTTGATTGAGTTGCATATTTACTTTGGGACTACGGAATAATATTCTGGGGGATCCTGCTGCACGTTTACGTTTGGGACTACGGGACGATATCCCGAGAGATCCCCCTGTACTGTATATTTACTTTGGGACTACGGAACAGTGTTCCGGGAGATCCCCCTGTACATTAACGTCTGGGACTACGGGACGGTATCCCAAGAGACCCCCCTACACATTTACATTTGGGACTATGGGACAGTATCCCGGAAAATCCCATGTTTTATCTCTGTGTACTGAGCTGTTGTTTTTCTGTGATTTCATTCTCGTTAATTTTAGTATTTATCTTTTACTGTGATATTCCATTCTGCATTATTTTGTTATAAATATATATACCAGTAGGTCCCAGATCTGATCTCGTCACTACTCGACCGAGGTTAGGCTTGTCACTTACTGGGTACCGCTGTGATGTACTTATGCCCTTTCCTGCACATATTTTTCGTGTGCAGATCCAAGTACGTCACATCAATTGCATTACCAGTGAGATAAGACGACTGTAAAGACTTCGAGGTATATCTACCGCGTCCGCAAACCTAGGAGTCCCTATCTACTCTTCCTCAAGGTAAAGACTTCTTGTATTTTCTTCTTGCATTAGACTCTGGAGTATGGGAGTATTGTGTCTTTCTTCGAAAGTGATTATTTTATATGCCGAGTGGCATCGCATTTCCTTGTTTAAAATTTTACTTTTTGGTTGATAGCTTCATGTTTTGTTCCTTTATCCGCAATTGTTAGGCTTACCTAGTCGTAGAAACTAGATGATGTTACGACGGTTCACGGAGGGAGAACTAGGGTCGTGACATATTGTCTCCTCAATTTAACAAAAGTTAACTAATGTAGTTTGGTGCAAACACCAGCGCTGCATAAGTTTTTCCGTATTTACACTACATGGTGAGAAAATACACCCACCATTGAAACTAAGAAAACGATTAAAAATGGAAACAGAGGGGGGAGGGGGAGCTGGAGAAGTACACAAAAAAGACTTGATTTCCAGTTCTTGCTCAATTTTATTACTATTTTTTACCTTACTCCTATTCTACAGTTATTTCCAGTATAGCAGTAAGTCTGGGTTTCTTGTATCTCTTTAGAAGCAGAGAAGAACATACAACACTTACAGATGACATAGCCATGCATGCACCAGCTACCCAAGGTGGCAACTTGAGCTTTGTTAAAGGAAAGAAAACACCAGCAGCCACTGGGATTGCAATCACATTATATGCCATGGCGAAGACATAATTCCATCTAATGCGGGAAAATGTCTTTCTCGACAGATCTATAGCTGTGATAACATCCTCCAAGTTGCTCCTCATTAACACGTATTCAGCAGCTTCTATTGCGATATCAGTCCCTGCTCCAATTGCCATACCGATATCAGCAGCAGCTAATGCAGGCGAGTCATTGATTCCGTCACCTACCATAGCAACAACATTTCCTCCCTTTTGAAATGAATGGATGACCTCAGCTTTTCCTGCGGGCAATACTTCTGCTCTAACATCATGAATGCCAACCTGTAATGCAAAACGACAAGCAAAGCTACTGCATTTAATCTACTCCAACTGCATGTGCATGGAATAAAACTCAAATGGTACAGCATCCATACAATGCCTTGTAACGAAACTCAATGATACTGCAACCTTGTTTTAGCAACTTTGACCTCAGCAAACTGGCTACATCATGGATAACTATCTCGGTACTTATCTCATAGCACTCGTACCTTCCGCATCACTCACACATATGGTGGATTCTCTCAAATACCAACAGTTCAACAAAGACGAGGAATCAATGGCCACAAATTACCATAAGCATCATTACAGCTGTTTAAGAAGAACATGAATGTGAACTTTGCTCATCCTTGTTACAGGAAGTACATAGCTGATGGAAGTCAGCTATAGCACATAGCTGTGAACAACTTTAAGTTTCAGAAGGGTGGGCCTTATTTTTCAAGGTATAGTTGCACTGATGACTTAATATTAGAGAGAAGCAAGTCAAACATGGGGAAAATGGAAGGAAGAGAATTAGAAAAGCAAAAGACTAGTTCCAGGAATTGAACTGAAGCATCAGTTTCTCTAGCCTCCATTGGCAAATTAATATTACATTGCATATAAACACTTGTATTATCAGTTTGAATTAAGATACACACCTCCTTAGCAACTGCACGAGCTGTTCTCCAATTATCGCCAGTGACCATGACAGGTTTGACGCCCATTTTCAGGAGCCCCTCTACAACAACAGCTGCTTCTCTCTTCAGTGGGTCTGCTATCCCGATAGCACCTACGATAGTATTATCTCGTGCGACAAGAATGCCAGTCCTGGCGCTTTCTTCCATCTCTACAACAAAACTTTCTACATTGGAAGGTATGGTTATCCCGTTTTCTGTTATCAGCTTCCGGTTACCAACCTGTCACAGCAACATGAGAAATCAACACTATTTCCTGATTACAGAAAGCTTCTCTACCTCTCCACAAATCTACACATATCGATGAACTCACCAAGATCCATTTCCCTTCTATGAAGCATTGCACGCCTTTTCCAGGCAAGGCAGAGAAATTTGAGACATCATGAAGCCATCCAGAGAACTTGGCTTGTTCACTGTTACTTTGAGACTCCTTGGTGTCACAAGGTTCGTCAAAGAAATGGAAATGGCGAGAATACTCCAGTATGGCTTTAGCCAAGGGGTGTTCACTGCTAGCCTACATATAAAGCATATTTTTGTAGTTGATGTTAGAAAGTAGTTCTTGGAACATTACAGCTGGTTTAAATGAACCGCATTGCCATATTGGACGTAAACATCATAGCAACAAATGACTGCCTTAGCGAGAGAAAAAAGGCTGCTAAAAGCTCATTATAGAAATCAGGTAGTTGTTTATGAAGGAAGAAATGGAAGGAAAAAGAAAGAGCACAGAAATCTCTTTGTTTTAATGTTGTGTGCTCTTCTCATTATTTCAGAAGTGACTGCTCTTTGTTAACAGTATTTTACTTTCTTACTAATTTTTTCATTAAGAAAGCAGCATATAGATAGTATCAAAAGAGAACAAGGAAAAGGTGAGGAAACTAGCTTGAGGATTTGAATGTACCTCTGCTGAAGCTACAAGTGTAAGTAATTCTCCACGATTCATCTCTGTGAAAACTTTTACTGTCGTAACTGTAGCTTTTCCCTGGGTCAGAGTACCTGTTTTATCGAATATCACATATTTAATCTTCTGTGCCCTCTCTAATGCATCTCCTCCTTTTATCAGCACACCATTACTGGCACCAACCCCTGTTGCAACCATAACAGCAGTGGGAGTAGCCAAACCAAGTGCACATGGACATGCAATCACCACAACTGATATTGCAAACATGAGAGCAAACACGAAATAATTGCCATTTTCTGGCAGCCATTCTTCTGGATAGCCTCCAAGAAGTCCAGCAACATACCTGGTGAGTGTAATAACTTATCCAGTATTAAGGCACACAACATGCAAATGATTGGTGATATATTATGGCATAGCAGACAATTGCAAATTGAATAGTTAAGAGAAGCTCACCATCCCAAGAACGTAAATAAAGACAAAGTTACAACTATAGGGACAAAAATGCTTGCAACCTGAAAGTCAAAAGATAACCATAATGAGAAAATTCTGGCAGCTCACAACAATACAATGCTAGATCAAGAATTCAACTGCAGATTCAAAAATCAAAAGAGGAAAAGATAAAGAAGTGAAGATGCTCTTTGATACTTTAAGTACTACATCAGATATGCTACTGAAGCTGTATAAGCTCGAACCCTGTAACAAATTCACCCTTTTAAGTGGTTCCTTTATCATGCACTTACTAGATAAAATTCCAGTAACAGGAAAAGACTAGGACGGCAAAGGATACAGTTTGGGTTCGACTAATGAATTTCTTTATTCAGTTTGCTTATTGTTTCTTGACCACTGAGATATGCTATTGAAGTTGTATAAACTCCAACCTGCAACAAATTCACTCTTTAAGTTGTCCCTTTATCACACACTTCTTGAATATTATTCCATTAGCAAAACATGACAAGGACAACCAAGGATAGAGTTTTGCCATTAGCAAAACATGACAAAACATGTCTCGCACCTTTTGTATGTTGATGATACCTTAATTTTTTGTGGGGCTGAATCAAGACAAGTGTTTTACCTTAATATTACCCTACTAATCTTTGAAGCGTTATCTGGACTTCATATCAACGTGCTCAAAAGTGTTATATACCGTCAATGACGTTCCAAATCTGGCAAAGTTAGCAGAAATTTGTGCTGCAACACTGGCTCCTTCTGGGACTTCCATTGGGTGCCAAGTTTAGAGCTACTTGCAGTTGGGGCAGTGTGATTGAAAAGTTTGAGAAAAGGCTAGCCTCCTGGCAGATGCAGTACCTCTCAAGAGGTGGTAGACTTACTTTGATTAACAGCACTCTAGACAGCATTCCAACATACACTATGTCATTATTCCCTATGCCTAGCAAGGTACTGAGACAGCTCAACAAAATCAGGGAACTTTTTGTGGGAAGGGAACAATAAGGAACACAAATTCCACCTTGTAAAATGGTCTAAATGCACAATGCCTAGATACAAGGTGGACTGGGCTTAAAAATCTGGCTGCACATAACAAAAGTTTATTAATGAAGTGGTTATGGAGATACTCTCAGGAAAATCAAACACTTTGGAAAGAGGTAGTCACAGCTAAGCATGGAGCCCAAAAGCATTGGTGTACAAAAATCTCCCGAGCCTCACATGGAGTTGGACCTTGGAAATACATTAGCAGACTCTGGAATGAACTATCAGAATGCCTACTTTTCTGCAGGAAGTGGGACACTCATCATTCTGGAAAGATAAATGGCTAGGGAACTGTCTTCTAAAAGATGACTTTCCAAACCTCTATCAGATCTCTTGTGATCCTGACTCATCCATTGCTCCATACAGGGAAAACAACAGTTGGAACATTCTTCTTAGAAGGTATATACAAGACTGGGAGTATGAGGAGCTGCTAAATCTACTGTTAAGGCTAGAGAATAATGGAATCAATGCTCATGCAGTGGACAAGCTAAAGTGGGGCAAGTCCAAGGAAGGTTGCTATTCTGTCAAGGCTGGATATACATCTTTGACAGCACAAAATGAAATGGTAGAAAGCTGGCCATGGAAGCTTATTTGGAGAACAAGAGCTCCTTTAAAAGTCACCTGCTTTTGTTGGACTGCACTACAAGATGCATGCCTCACTCAGGATAATCTAAGGAAAAGAAGCTTCCAGATTGTAAATAGATGCTACATGTGTCAGAACAATGAAGAAACCAACAGCCATTTGTTTCTACACTGTCCAGTAGCTGCTGATGTGTGGAACATGTTTCTCTCACTTTTTGGACTCAACTGGGTCATGCCTCAGAGAGCACCAAGGAAACCTTTAGAAACTGGAATACATGGAAAGTTGATAAAGCCATCAAACAAGACTGGAGAATGATCCCTGCTAGTATTTTTTGGTGTTTATGGACAGAATGAAATAGGAGATGCTTTGATGGTGCATCAACTCCAATTCACTCTATTAAGGCTAGGTGCATAATGTTTCTTTTTAGTTGGCACAAATTGTCACCTGTGACACTCCTGTTAGCTTTCTGAACTTCGTCAGCACCTTGGTCTTAGATTAGCATTTCATGTATTAGAGCTGACTTAGTTCATTTTGCTGTATTATCTCTTGTACTATTGCATCTTCTTGATGCCATCAATGAACAAATTACTTCATCAAAAAAAAAAGGACAGAGTTTGGCCATGCCCATTGATGTACAAAAATCGAAGTTCAATTTAGTGGTCAAGAAAAAGCAAACTGAATAAGAAATTTACTAGTCGAACCTAAACTGTTATGATTTTCAGCTACTTAAGCTGTTGGAAATTCAAATTGGCAATCCAGTGTTTGATGTGGTCAAAAAAATAAATAGAAACATGCTTCGCCCAAAGCATCAAATTGCAACAAGCACTTTACAGATCCAGGAAGATAATAGCAGGACAACATATAAGAAAGCAGTCATGCAAATAGAAAGAGTAAAACAATGACTCCGATTAAGTAAAGAGTCAGAGTCCACATCTCATCTATTTTTGATACCACATCTCTAGACTTGTGCCCCTACAACATTTAGAGAGGAATGCTCGGAGAACATCTGAAAGCATAGATGAACTGTATGTAATGGAAAGAAAGGAGGTTTGTAGTTCCTACATGGACATTCTAAGACATTCAATTATTCATAAGTGCTTTTCCAATGCCGTCAATCATTTGTCCTAGAGCAAGCAAATATAAAGTTCAACACCACTAAAACAATTAATTTGCACAAAAGCCATGAAACTATTTTGAAAAAAGATATGCCAAATGATACTCACATAGTCAGCAAACTTCTGAATAGGAGCTTTTGACATCTGCGCTGTCTCGACCAGCGATATAATCTGACTCAAAACTGTGTTAGAGCCAACTTTTGTAGCCTGTATGTGAAGTGAACCATGTAAATTGATTGTACCTCCAATGAGTACTGAATTGACCTCCTTCAGAACAGGAACAGATTCTCCAGTGACAATACTCTCGTTAACATGACTTGAACCCCATACAACGACACCGTCTACTGGAACTTTTGCACCAGGAAGCACTTTAAGAATATCACCACGTTGAATCAACAAAGCATCTATTTCTCTTTGTCCTATGATTCTTCCACCTAAAGACAGATTAAACATAACTTCAGTGACAGTCCTTTGTTATCAACATTGGTTTTTGCGTTTTGGTAAACATTGTTGGTTGTTTTCATACATTTGCCAGTAGTATATTGCAACTCTGACAGAAAAAACCTGATAGGAACTATTATTGAAACATTAAAAGAAATTCTGAATACTTGTACCTTTATCTTTGACAAGCAATGTAGCAGTAGCTGGAGTCAGTTCTACGAGCTTTTTGATAGCATCTGACGTCTTTCCTTTTGCAAGAGTTTCCAAGTACTTTCCCAGAAGTACAAATGTTATTAACATGGCACTTGTTTCAAAGTAAGTGGGAGACCAGAATCCAGAAATTGCACCATAAAGTAGCGCATATACAGAGTAAACATAGCAAGCTGTAGTTCCCACTGCAACTAAGACATCCATGTTTGTGGAACCATTTCTAAGTGCTCTTCCTGCTGCAACGTAAAAACGCTTACCAATGACAAATTGGACAACAGTCACTAAAGCCCACTTTAGCCAATCACCCATTAGGAAGGGACCGCACTGCCAAAGTAATAAAGCATAAAGCAGAGGTATGTGAGGGAAGACGACTCGCATGAGAAATAGAGGAACCTGGCACAAATACATAGATGTTAGATAACCAAAAGTCTAACAACTGAATGGAGAAAAAGAGGATGGACACAGTTTTAACTGTTAGCAACACCGGGAGTCAATCCCAGCATATTATAGGAAGTTACAAGCACACATTTCTCATTCAACAGTTTCCAGATTAGCATCTGGCTTAAAAGAATTAACATTAAGGATAAGGAGTCCTATAGTTTGAAACTCCAAATTACATAAATTTTTAATGATGGTGGTTGGCAGACAGGATATTTCCCCTTCTTCCGGGGATAGCAACTCTCAGCCTAGTTTTCATTGTACAGAAACCATGCTTATCGGTTAGAAGTCTCCAATAGAACATTTAAGTCATGCCCTTCCAACCTTCCTGCACCATCCAGAGGAGAGAGGGAAGGGATAGGCAGGCACTAGAGGAGGGAGGTAAAAAACAGAGGAGAGGATTGCAGTTCTAGAACAGTAGCGAAAAGGGTAACTTACACTGAGAGACAAACTTGCTGTGAATAGCCTAAACATGCTTGAGGATTCTTCAAGATCTCCAGAAGCAATTCTTGTGTAAGGGTTCTTAACAAGCAACTTAAACTTTCCACCACTTCCTCCCTCAATTCCATCAACTAAGGATCTTGAGCCAAGAACCTCAGGATCAAAGACAACTTCCAGTTCTCTTGATATCCTATCAAAATAAAACTGTTTGACACCATGCAACTTGGAAAGAATACCTTCTAACAACGGCATATCCATCTCAGCAGATACTCCAACCACCCCAAGTACAATCTTGTCCTGCTCACTGCACTGTACAAAGGAAGCTTCAAAACCAGCATCTTCAACTGCATTCACTATATCGTCTTTACTGATTATGGATGGATCATATTCAACCTCGCCTAGTGATGTAGCCAAAGCAACTAGTGCCTTTCTTACTCCTCGAAGCTTTCTTAGGATACCTTCAACAGAATTTACACAAGCTGCACATGTCATACCACTGATCGTGAACTGTCCTAATACAGTTCCATGTTGGCTTGTGCAAGATGCACTTAGTTCTTCAAGAACCTCTGCCTCGAACCCAGCATCTTCTATAGCAATTTTAATCTCTTCATCCTGAAAATAAAAGGGGACAATGGTTTGATATTTGCATCTAGCTGCTAATATAAACCATTAGAAAAAACTCATGATGGTTGCTAACAGTAGAACAAAGCACTGCCACAATCTCAGCAAGAACCAGCCAAAAGCACAAATATTTATGTATTTACTAAAAACAGTTTTATGACAGAACAGATAGTCATGCCAATATTTCTTAGGTTAACCAGAGAATCCCATGGGTGTCCTGACTATTTTCCTTCTCCTTTCATATTTTGAAACTGAAATCCAGACAAGAATACTATATGGAACTAAAAGATGTCAGTCCAACAATCTAAGGCACTGTTAAGAGACAAGTCTAACAGGGAAATACAAACTTGAATATAGCGGAATTTCCTTGATTTTAAACCAAAAAACACAACAGAACACTAAAACATGATTAATATGCGCAGTCAAACCCAACCAAATTAAAATGTAGATGATAAATTAAAAGAAGACCAAAAAGAAGGCATCTCAAGATCAACCTACACACACAATTTTTAGCTTTAACTATTGAGATATTTTAAAAGTCTATCCCAGTTCACTTGTTTGTAGTCATAAATCTAATCAATTACCTACTCTCAATCCCAAACTAGCTGTGTTTTGCAGTCATATGTTCATCAGATATGAATTCTACATACCAGAAAGTATACTTTAATAATGAACAAGAAACTGACACTTGCTAGGAGCAAAGTGAATTCAATTCCGTTGCATATCAAACTTAGAAATGAACTGCTCCATCAAGGCAAACAACGTACTTCCACCAATAGAAAAAGATGTTGGCAACCTAGTTAACAGTCTATTGGGAGAGACAGTTGTAACTTAGTACTCCCTCTGTTTCAATTTAGTTGGTGTAGTTTGACTAGGCACGTTTATGAAAGAAAGAAAGACTTTTGGAACTTATGGTCTTAAATATGCTACGAGTAGTGGCTAAAAAGCATGTCATTAATAGTAAATTTAGAAGTTAAAAGTCAAATAAATTCCAAATATAGAAAGATTTCATTTTTTTTTAACGAACTAATAAGTAAATAGTGTCACATAAAATAAAATCAGCTTCTCGTTCCTTAAGCCTATAATTTGCACCCCCATGACAGAATGTCAGTTTGTGTTATGAGGTCCATTTCATGTGCCATCCACAGCAAAGCAAACCACAGTTCGGTAATATAATCATGAAGCTGAAAAAGGAAAAATATCATCACATAGACAAATCACTCAAAGATCCAAGCTTTACAACAAACCCACTAAAACCTCCCAAAAAGAATTAAAGAATTAATGCTAACCCATGTCCCCAAAAAGCATAAAGATTGCAATAATGCTCGAAACTGAACTCAAAATTCCTAATTTATCAAAACTCCACAAAAATAATGATAAAAGTCAAAAACACAACTAAGCAATCAAAGCTGAAAGAAGCAATGAAGTAATAGTCAACCTTGACCAAATTAGGATCAAAAACAACATCAGCCTTATTCTGAAGCAAAGCAACAGAAGCTCTAAAAACACCATTAACCCCCATCAAAGCTTGTTCCACGGAATTTGAACAAGCTGCACACGTCATTCCCGAAACTCTTACTTGAATCCTCCTCAAATTACCGTTCAATTTATCGGAATCATCTTCGTCATAAGCTTCTAATAATCTGACTTCCTCAAAGGCGCCATCTCCAGCAGCCGTCAACTGCACGTCCCTCATTGTAGGAGCCATCTAATACCCACAAGAGAATCACATGTATGTAATGTTTTTTTTGTATGGAGTGTAATATATGCATATGCATATGTAGGGAGAGAAAATAGGGATCATGGAAGTGGGAAGACATTGAATTTGTAAGTATACAAAGAGGGAATTCTGGAAAATGGAAAAGAAAAAAAGAAAAAGACGAAAGGGTAGAGGAGAGAGAATATTCAGGAATTGACGAGAATGTCCTTGTGCATAGGAAGAAATAGGCAAAATACATTGTTTAGCCATTAACCTTGCTGCCAAATACTTGTTACACAACTCACTTTCACGAAAATCTTTTACACACTCAATTAGGGCGTGATTTGTACGTTCTTTGAAAATTTGGTCAAGCACAAAAATAGTACTATTTTAGACAAACTTTTAAAAGGTTGATTGTATAAAAGGGTTCCGTGATAGACAGGTGTGTAACAGATATTTCGCTACAAGATTGATGGGTAAACTTGTATTTTATCGAAGAAATACTATATAGAATTTGTGCTTAGATGGCATAGTTTAACTTTATACAAAGTTTAAAGGAAAAAAAGACCTTTAAAATATGTGGTGCTTAAGGATCAAAAACTTTGTAAAGTCAAAATATTTTATAAAAATATATTTCTTTTTTAATATAGAAAAATATATCATTTAAATTGAAACAAAAGAAGTACATGTTTTGGCCTTATGAATAGTTTTGTGAAAGTTGTAAATTTTGGAGAAACCTATTTGCTAAACTCAATTAGGACTATTTAATTTTTTCTGAAGGAGAACAATGTGAAAGTTGTAAATTTTGGAGAAACCTAGTTGCTAAACTCAATTAGGAATATTTAATTTTCTTTTTGAAGGAGAACAATATCACTGATTCTTTAGCAGAGCAAACTACTAGTAAATGCATGGTGTGTTTGAGCGCCTTCATGTGAGTCGCTTCTTGAAACAAGGTTAACATATTTGTTGAGTTTAATAAAAAAAAAAATTACGAAAATTGTATCTTTATCACAGAGATTAAAAGGAAAGAAAATTGTTCTTTACTTTGGATTTGATGAAAAATATGGTTGGATGTACCGATCATAATCAAAATGTATGAAAGATAGTGATAGAAATTATGAGTCCACAAAACAATATAGGGAATCAAGTTTTTTATTTGATCCCACAGTAAATAAGCGAAAAATAAAAAATACACGATATTTACGAGGAAAACTCCTTGCTCAAGGGATTAAAATCACAATCTACATTGGTAGGATATAAACTTCACTAAACCAAGCGAACTTCATATTACAGCATGTTTCGATCTAGGAATTAAACTATTAACCCCCCTCACCCGTTACAATAACTCTATTGTAACTCACTTTACAATAATTCTACTACAAAACAACAAATCTTGACTAGTTCTAGTTAAGAAACTAAACCAAACAATGGTTGAAATTTGTACTACAAAGATTCTTCTCGAAGTAGTGTAGGATTACTAGTAAAGAACAAAATAATAAAGACTCAACAAATTTAAGGACTTAAAATATTTTCAATATCGGGATCTGGTCCTTGAGGTTGAAGTAACTTTGTTCTAGAGCGCTCCTTGAGAGAAGTGGTGGGTAGCACTTTAGAAAATATGATTTTTTGATTTACAAGTGTTAGGTCAAAACTTGTAACATGTTGTTTAAATATGAGAGAGCAAGTGAGAAGATATAGGGACATTTCATCTTTTAATTTGGTCTCTAGCAAGTTGCAGTTATGTTGTTGCACTGGTCAGTTCATACAGTGCAGTTACTTTTACAGTTATAGAGTTGACTATACAACGACCAAGGGAACTGATTAACACCTGGTCCTTATTTGGTTCCTCGAGAATATTTGACCAGCATCAAAATGTGAAGTAATATATCCGATGTCAATCGGTACAGTGTAGTAGCTTTTACAACTATAGAGTTAACTATACGACGACCAAGGGAACTAATCACATCCGGTACGTATCTGGTTCCTTGAGAGCATTTGACCAGCACCAAAATATGAAGTAACATATTATACTAAGGCCAAAGGAACTAATCATAATTGGTTCTTATATGGTTCCTCGAGAGTGTTTGGCGAATCATCAAAACACGAAATAGCATAACTTATCAATTTTGTCCTTTTTGATTATGACAAACCTAGAATTGATATTTCTCCTAAGAACCAGAGTCCTTATATTTTCCCCTACAGATTAGACCGATAATCAACATGATTACAACAATGCAATATTCCTCATGTGAAACAGATCAATAGACTAATATCATTCACGTACAACACGACATACTCTTTGACTGTCAATTCAATTCTATTCTATCCTCTTTGAACTTCCCCCTTTTGGCATCATGAAAAAATTAACAAAAGAAGTTCACCAATATTAACTCATCCCACTTGGGCTACAAATCATAAACAGTAACAAGAACAACAAGTGAATATCATTGGATAAAATAGAGTGATTACTCATAGTAGAGTAATTATAATAAAAAATATAGCAGTTTCAATTAATATAGAATATGACAATTTAAACAACAAAAGTATCAATGTCATCAAACATAGGGATCAAAAGAATATAGGAATTTAAGGAAATTTGAAAAGGGGAAAAACATGGATCACTGGACAGGAAGAAAATTAACGGGCTAAGGCTTTGATGAGATTGTCCATTTGTTCATTCGCAGTCCTCTGATCAATGATCATCTGCTCTCTCAAGTCCTCCACATATTTCCTTTATCTTTCATCTTAGACTTCAACTGAGCATTCTCTTCTGCCAAGGGCCATGGGGAACTGGTTCTCTACCTTTCTAAGCGAGTGAACCATCAGTCGAAACACCAAGAATCTCCCTAAGCTTCTCCTCATCAAGAATAAACTCAGTTTCATTCACATACAATATTAGTATAGAAGTTTTTCACTTCTTCTTCATAAACTTTTGGGACTTGGAGTAACAAAGAAGTGATTCTATTAAGTTACTCTATTTTTCAGCAATATTAGAGTAAAAAAACTCTGCCAAACAACACTTTTTTGAGACTTCAGAGTCTCCTTTCTCTCCAACTCCGATTGTTCAACCTTTTGCTTTTTTAAGAAACCAAGCTCCTCACTCATACTACCCTTTCTTTTCCTGAGCGATTGAGTCTCCCTATTCTTCTTCTCAATCTATTCGCCATTAACATATGTTGCATCTTTCTTAGCTGAATTTCTTTTCTCCATTTTGCTCTTCTTTGAATTCTTTCTCACAAGTGACACCACTTCATTCTCCTCATCCTTCACATTCACCGCATCAGCAAGTGAAACCACTTTATCATCACTCAACCTACTTTTCACCAATACTTTTTACTGGATTGGAGCTTTGTTGAAACACAGAATAAAAAAAAGGGCATCATCAAAATCAACATCATGAGAAATACTTAAGGGACCAGTTTCCTCATTCAGTTCCCCTTTTTCCAACACATTTACCAATTCTCCTTGAGTTCTTTCACCACTTTCTCCATCCTTCAAGACTTCTACAAACCCAAAAATAATTTCAAGCCTCACTTTATAGAATATTAAATCTACCTCGTTCCCTTTCAGTTAAAAGTCTCATCAAAATATACCCAGCTTTGCCAAAGACGAGCTTAAAGCACGCTTAAGCCCTGAAGCGAGACTCAAAACATGTTGACTGCTTCGCCTCGCTTTATGGAACTTTAGTGTCGCATAAAGGCTCTAAGTAATATTTTTCCTTACCAATGATGTTTCACTTTATCATTAAAAAAATTCAATTTTTGCCTATATATTTGTTAACCATGCTTATAATTATTTGTCTTGGACTATACATGTACATATTTTTACGTTTTCTCTAGTTTCTCCTTTTCTCAATAAAGTTCACTCTTTATTTGAATTTTGCGCTTAAAGCCCCAACGGACCTTATAGTTTTTTTTACACTTTTCGCCTTTGATAACACTAAATCTATCTAAGACTTCTTGGGGTTTTGATTCAAATGGAGTAGAATTTTGAAGGTGATAGAGTTGGGTTCAAAATAGGGTAGAAGGAACTGGTTATGATTACTTGTGAGAAAAAAGAAATAGTTTTTGGGTAGCAGGTCGGTTCAGAAGAGGTGTAATATTTTGGACATCAAAAATTAGGACAGAGGCATGAATAAATTAGTTACATGGAACTCAAGAAGTTTAAAAAGCATATAAGTATTGAAGAGACTACTAGCTTGAGTTGCAGGAACCAGGTTCCTTGACAGTTTTCAAAAAGATTAGTAAAATCTCCTTGAAGTGCAGTGTCACTCACACTTATTTTATCTTAAAACTGCCACATATGTATACCTGTAACAGTATAGAATTGAGTTAGATGTCACCAAAAATACTTTTTAGCATTGTATCTTTCCTTCTTAACATAGGCAGCCATTGAGGGAACTGGTCCTTAGTTAAACTTGATCAAGCCCAACTCTAGACGATTTCTTTCAAAGTTTTCCTTGCTTAACGCTATGGTGAATATATCTGCTACATGGTCCTCTATTTTACATAACTTTATACATATTAGACCTTTTTCAACACTATCCCTCAAGAAATGATGTCTCACATCAATGTATTATTTCCTTTTGTATTGCACCAAATTCTTTGCCATATTAAGAGCACTTTTATTATCATACATTAAGGGCACACAATCCGTAAATACTCTAAAATCCTTAAGTTGTTGCTTGATACACAACAATTGAGCACAATAGGATGCATCAACCACATATTCAGCTTCAGCAACAGAAAAAGGCACATAGTTTTATTTTTTTGTACCCCATGAGAACAAGAATGACACCAGAAAATGTGTCATTCTAGATGTACTCTTTCTATCCACCAAATAGCCAGCATAATCAACATCAGTAGCCAACTAGGCCAAAATTATTTCCTAAGGGATAGAAGAGGACTAGGTCTTGTGTCCCTTTGAGATACCTCAGAATTCTCTTGGCAACCTTCAAATGAGATTCTCTTGGATTTGATTAAAATCTAGAACACAACCCAACACTAAAAATAATGTCAGGTTTGCTAGCCGTCCGATACAAAAGAGATCCAATGATACCCATATACATAGTTTCATTAATAGGGGGACTAGGTCCGTCCATGTCCAAGCGAGTAGCAGTAGCAATAGAGTATCAATAGTCTTGGAATTTTCCATCTCAATTCTTTTCAGCATTTCTTTGATGTACTTTTGTTGACTTATCATGGTCCCTTTTGAGGTTTATATTACTTGCAACCGAAGGAAAAAGTTTAGCTCACCCATCATACTCATCTTAAATTCACTCCCCATGAGCTTTACAAACTCCTCACAAAGGAAATCATCTGTTACACCAAAATTGATATCATCAATATAGACTTGCACAATTAGCAAATTTCTCCATCTCTTTTTCACAAATTGAGAATTGTCAATTTTTCCTTTAGTGAAGCCATTCTCAAGAAGGAACTTGGACAATCTCTCATACCATGCATGAGGAGCCTGCTTAAACCATATAGCGCCTTGTCAAGCTTGAAGACATGTTAGGGATATTCATGACATTCAAAGCCAGGTAGTTGCTTAGCAAATAATTCCTCCTTAAGATATCCATTCAGAAATGCACTTTTAACATTCATTTGAAACAATTTGAACTCAATATGAGATGCAAAACTTATGGGAATTATGATAGCCTCCATTCAAGAAACAGGAGCAAATGTTTCATTATAGTCAATCTCTTTTTCTTGATTGTATCCCTAGATCACCATCCTAGCTTTGTTCCTTGTTCAAACTCATCAAACTTGTTTCTGAAAACCCACCTGGTTCCAATCACTATTCTATTTGAAGGCCTAGAACCAGGTGTCACACTTTGTTTCTTTCAAACTGATGGAGTTCTTTTTGCATAGCAGCAATCCAGTCAGCATTTTCAATGCTTTCTTAATGTTCTTAGGCTCATTTGAGACAAGAAGACTGAGACAGAAAATATATTTCTTGTCTTAGACCTAGTTTAGAGTCCAAGGGTGTGATCACATTTTGAAGATGATGTGAACTTTTATGCCTCCAGTTAGATACTTGAACTTCAGAATATGAGGGACCAGGATCCTCCATATTTGAACCATCATTAACATCACTAGATTTTTGACTTCCAATCCTTTGTCCTGCATAAGGAGTACCTAATACAACATCAGCAACCTTGAGTTCAGCTTTGGTGGGAGTGATAGAGGAACCAGGTTCCTCTGTCTCTACTGGAGGCTCTACTATGTCTTCTTCATCACCTTGCTTGACCTGACCCATCCGATTTGTCTTTCCATTGCAATATCTATAGCTTCTCCAGGAAATTTTGAGAAATCTTCATCTTTATCTTCATTATGATGTGATTCCTTCTCACTAGATTCGTGGGATTCATCAAAGATCACATGCATCTGTTCTTATACACTTGGAGTTCTTTTGTTGTAGACTTTGTATGACTTGCTTTGAGAACAGTAACCAAGAAAGATACATTTATCACTTTTTGCATCAACTTTTCCGAGACTTCCTTACCATTATTGAAAACAAAACATTTGCATCTAAATGCTCTAAGGTAAGTTAGCTTAGATTTTCTCCCATTGAGTAGTTCATAGGGAGTCTTGTCAAGTAGGGACCTGGTCATGCACATGTTAATCTCCTTCTTGGGCTCTCTTCTTTCAAGATATTTCTTTCTCTTAATCTCATTGGTTTTGAGATTTCCAGTAAGCTCGTCAATAGTCAGTTTTTGCAGGTCTTTGGCTTCAGTGATCGTATTAACATGACTCTGCTAGGAACCTGATAGAACATTGAGTATCTTCCAGATCAGTTTGTTGGTTGGAATAATTTTACCAAGTAAATGATGTTCATTGATTATGGATATGAAACGGATATACATCTCTTGAATGGACTCATCCTCTTTCATTTTAAAGACTTCATACTCAGTTGTAAGCATATCAATTTTGGATTGCATTACCTGAGTAGTTCCTTCATGTGCAGTTTGGAGAGCATCCTTGATCTTCTTAGCAGATTCACATATTGAGACGCGCTTATATATATTTGGTCCAATACCAGAAACAAGAATACTCTTTGTCTTGAAGTTCTTTTCAACAACCTTTCGATTAGCATCATTGTATTCCTTTCTAGGCTTTGGTATAGTCCTTGTTCCCTATCCCACAACTTTCATAGGAACAAAAGGACCATCATAAATTACATCCACAACTCGGAGTACTCAGTCATGATAAAGTCCTGCATTCTTGTTTTTCACCGTCCATAATACTTGCCATCGAATTTTGGAGGTCTCGTGGTTGATTATCATTCCTCTAGATTTGATGGAACAGTCAGATGTCAATCCTTTCTAGGTGTTGACCTTTTAAAAAGAACCTGGTCTGATAGCAATTGATAGAAACTAGGAGTCCACGAAATAATATAGGGAATCAGGTTCTCTATCTGTTCTCGTAGTAAATAAGCAGAAAGTAAAAGACACACGATATTTACATAAAAAACTCATTGCTCAAAGGATTAAAAACCACGACATATCCTAGTAGAAATTTAACTCCACTAAACTGAGCAAACTTCAGATTACAACCTATTGAAATCTAAGAATTAAACTCTTAATTCGTCACCTCTTACAATAACTCTATTGTAAGCCCTTTGCAATAACTCTATTACAAAGTAATAAATTTTGACTAACTCTAGTCAAGAAATCAAACCAAACAACTGGTTGAAATTTGTTCTACAAATTACAAGTGAAGAACAAAATAATAATGACTCGACAAACCTAAGGAACTAAGATATTTTTAGTGTCGGGATCTGGTTAAACCTGGTATTTTTAGAGCTCCGTGAGTGCAGTGGCAGCTAGCACTTGAGAGAATATGATTTTTTGATTTGAAAGTATTATGTTAAACCTTGTAACATGTTGTTTATATATGAGAGAACAAGTGAGAAGAGAAATGGACATTTCATCTTTTAGATTGGCCTCTAGCAAGCTGCAGTTGTGCTGTTGCACTGCTGCTTGTCGGCACAATGCAGCAGAACAAATGTAGAGTTGACTGTACGGCGGTCACGGGAATTGATTGACACCTAGTCCCTGTCTTGTTTCTCTAGAATATTTGACCAGCATCAAAATGTGAAGTAACATTCTGCTGTCAGTATGTACAGTGCAACAAATTTTACAGTTGTAGAGTTAACTGTACGAAGGCAAAGGGAACTTATCACATCTGGTCCCTATCTGGTTTCTCGAGAACGTTTAACCAGCATCAAAACGTGAAGTAACATATTATACCGAGGCCAAAGGAACTGATCACAACTGATTTCTATCTGATTCCTCGAGACTCTGTGGCAAATTATCCAAACACGAAGTAGCCTAACTTGTAAGATGGCTGAGTGGTTCAAGGCGTAGTATTGGATTTCAAAATCGTGTCAATGCAATTCTTTTCATTTTGTGTCTTGCCTCTGCACCTTTTGGATAATCTACGAAACTTGTTGGAATTATCTTAAGCAGTTTCTTGCTTGTCATCATCAATGACGCCGTTGGTGCCATGCTCCAACTCGTAGTGGTCATGAGTGCTTTAGATGTGAATCATATAGCATTTGTTTTCAATTGGTCTTAAAAGTTTTATTCGAAAAACTTATTTTTAAAAAAAACCGAATCTCGTTTAATCAAATATCATTAGAAATTCTAGAGTAATTTTCAATATTTGGCAAAAGTTTTCTATAATAACGTTTCAGTTTTTGGAAAAGGTTTTTGAAACAAACACCAATGGATAGTTATGACAAAGGAAACTGGAAATGTTGTACTGTATAAATTGTTATAATTTGTCGTAATTTTGGGATTAGAAATTTCATGCACTAATGAGGCGTATTTGTTTGGTCAATGGGGGCAACACGGCAGGAGTCGAAGATCTATCTTCCACGTTACTTACAAAACGAACTTGGGAAATTACCAGCTATGTCCATTTATAGATAGCTCATTATAAAATTTGGCCAATTGATAAAATATTACTAATATTATCCAAATTAGTCAATTAGCTATTTGTAGCAAAAAAAAATCAAATTTTTGCATTGTTTTGAGTGAGTGTTATTAGAATAGATTTGGCACAACTTAAGGAGCTTGAATCTCAGTTTTGGATGATTTGGTGAAGTTTTGAGGTCGTTTGAATTGAAAATTCAGTAAAAATTGAACATGAAAAACATGATATGTGTATCACACTGTGTGTCATTTGTGTATCACCTATGTATCATATTTGTATCTATTGTGTACCACATTTATACCCATGTATACCTGCGTGTGAGATACATATGTGATACATGTGTTGCGAAGACTTTTTTGAACTCGATTTAATTACGAATTTTGATACAAAACCAGTCCAAATCACCTCCAATCTTCCTCAAATTTTGTATATTGACTTATTTATATATTTTCAATGAATTTCAACTACACCCATTGAAAAAGTTCCTTTTTTGTTTAGATTTTTGGAATATTGTATATATTTTTTGTATTTCATCACCTTATTTGCTATCTTATCCATAAAATTTCCTTTCCGTCTTGTATCTAGTGTTGCTAATCACGCTTAAAAATATGAAAGGTGATTTTTGCATGTGATTCTTTGAGAAAAAGAACCTTATTATTTGATTTTTCAATTTTTATTGGCTAATTTTAATAAGTTTATGATTAATGGCTAAAGATTGGTAAGTTGAGATTTATTTGGGACATTTGTGTAAGTTTCCCAAGGAACTTTCCCTTGCCTTTTTTATTTTGTCATTTGTTCATGATACTATATTACTATTACTAATAAAAGCAAGTATCAACCTAATGTCCATTTGTCCGTGCATAAATTAATCTTTGAAAAAAGTTAATAGTATGCTCTGAAAATTTCCTTTTTCTGTTAATAGACCTTGTTAGCTTATCATTTTTATAGAGTATATAAATGGCTTGGAGCAACTACAGTCTACATTAGCTCATAGTGCAAATTCTTAATATTTATAGTATTTTCCTTTGTCGGTTAAGGTGCATTAAAATTAGTGAATTAAGCTTTTTCTTAAAACAAAATATTATACACCAGTGGAAGAAAAATATTTAAGAATATTTGTTATTTTTCTCTCTACTGTATCAAGTCTTCTCGCATATCACTTGTTTCAATCTATATATAGACGTCTAATATTCGAAAGTATAATGATATATTCAATTATTTATTTTGAATAACTTGACGACTCAAAACACTTGGGACTGTTGCATCAATTTTAAGAAGAAACTAGAAAAGGCACAGTACAGTTTGTTTTAAATATATTATTATTATTTTCTAATATAATCAAATTTCTTTCACAATATCATCACTCAGGAAAGTGATGGGATCAAATGTTTTTCAATAATTTTTTTTTTACTGTTTTCCCATATTTGTTAATGATTTTGAATATACTTTAACAAGAAAAACTATAGGATATGATTATTATGTATGCTAAATCCTAAATTGCTAGTATAAACAAATTATAAAAATAAAATGAAATCTATCTTTCATTTGCTCACATGAGAAGTTTCCAATTGGAAAGATGACATTGTTTCCACTTGCCAAAAGAAGAAAACAAAAAAAAAATAATAATAATAAAAAATGAAGGGAAGCAAAATTCACAAGCCAGTCCATTATAGAAGGACTTTAAAAAGAAGTCCAAAAATGAACGAAAAAGACAACAGTTACAATTTTTGGGACTATTTTAAGATATATGTTGCGTTTTACCACCACAAATACATATAACTATGTCAGTGATTTAGACAGATGAAAAAAAATTAAATCACTTAGTGTTCTCTATTATTGACTTCGTGTTAGATTAAAGAATTTTCTTTTGCGTTGTATTGGATCAGTTCATTACTTTACATGTATCTTTATATACAAAACAAATGGACCTAAGTGTAAAGAATAAATCTTGACAAATTTTCATAAACTACTACTTTTTAGTGGTAATTAGTTATCTATAGATATCATTTACTATATTACGGATTGTAGATATGTTTTCTATTGTTATAAGTTATTGTATTCGAGTGTATTCGACTGTCCATGGCGTGAAACATGGGATTACAACTGGATATATTATAACACATAAATTTTGTATTTCCAATTATAAAAAAGATTCTCTACTGAAAAATACACCAAAAATATAGCAATCTTAAAAAAAATATATAATACATCTGAATACATAAATTATATTAATTAAAAAAATATATATGAATACATTCATGGCATATAGCGAGACAGTGAATACAATAAAATATATAGAATACAACGGGATACATTGAAATATAATGAAAAATAGATAGTGAATACAATGAAATACACGAAATACGGCGAGATACATTGAATTACAATAAAAAAAGAAAGAAAATTAATACAATGAAATACATGAAAATACAACGTGATACATTGAAAATACATTGAAATATATTAACAGAAAATCAAGTTGCTCAGCCCCAAACTCTGTCGTCTTTGTTCAATAACAAACCGTAATTTTTGGCGAATCCTCTGTCGAGCAAAAACTCTCGTGAATGAAGACAAATCATTCTTGAATTAAAGCAGGAACAACATCATTGGACGAGAAGAAAAAGAGTGTACATATAAAGATGAAGAAACTGAGGCAACTTAAGATCCCTTGAATGTGGTCTTTAGGATGCAAAAACATAGGGGAAATTCTCTGTGGAGAGAACTAGCATATCGTTTTCGAGTCCATGCCGTCAACAACTCCTCGCTTCTCAATTGAATTGGGATGAAGTAAAAATGGATAGTATGAGATAAGGGAAGTTCTCTGTGGAGAGAACAAAGAGGGGTTTTGGTGCAGAGAGGTGATGTGAGCATTGTGTTTTCAGGGAATGGGGGAAGAGAATAGCATGTATCAAAATAGAGAGAGAAAGAAAATAGTGTAACTGAATAGACTTTAGTGGCTTAGAGGTAGGAGGTAACCAAAATTAAATATTTTGCTATAAACATTAAAAAGTATCTATATAATATAATTTTTTTAAATGGTATTTATTTAAAATAAATAAGATGTTAACATTTGCTATAGGAGGTAAAAATTCCATAAATCTTCTAACTACCTACATGTGTACTATTCCTATTCCTCATACTATAACTAACATGTATAGATCTAAGAAGAGCTTTTGTAAAGACGTCGGCGAGCTGAGAGGTGGAAGTTACAAAGAAGAGAAATCAAACCGGCCAAAAATTTTTGCCGGACAAAATGGAAATCTAGTTCGACATGCTTCTTTCTTTCATGGAAGACATGGTTTTTAGCTATGTAAAGAGTTGCTTGACTGTCCGAGCGAATGACCACTAGAAGAGATGGATGAACAGAGAGATCTTGCAAACTCAACAACGAAGTAACTTCAAAGACAACTCTTATCATAGATCGGTGCTCGGCTTCTGCAAAAGAAAGGGAAACCAAAGCTTTCCTTTTGGATTTCTAAGAAATAGGAGAACCTATGAGGCTGATAAAATACTTGCTAGCAGAACGTTTAGTGTTGGGACAAGCTCTGCAATCAGAATCGCAAAAAACTAAAAGCTTTAAAGAAGGATCCGAGTTGAAGAATAGACGAAGCCTAGAGGAGGCAAAAAGTTAACAAAGATAGTGAATCCGCATCAAAATGAGATAGGCGAGGATAGAGCATGAATTAACTGAGTCGCTGCATAGCGAAGGAGATATCTAGGCGAGTATGGGTCAACAAATTCAATTTGCCCACAAGACGACAATAGAAGGTGGGATCCGAAAGAAGCTAACCGGAATCTGCCTTTAACTTTGTATATGGATCAAGTGTGAGGAATCAGGATCAAAGTAAGGCAACCAAACTCAGAGAGAACTCCAAGATAAACTTCCGTTGACTCAAAATTAAACCTTGTTGTTCCCTTATGATTTCCATGCCTAGAAAAAAATCTGCTTCCCCCAAATCCTTAATTTTGAATTATGAATCAAGAAAATTCTTTAAAGCAAGCAATTCAATAGGATCATCACCAGCAAGCAGTATCATCAACATAAATAGCAACAATGGAGACACCAAAATCTGTCCTTTTAAAAATAAAAAATAGTCATTGAGAGAATGAGAGTATCCTTTGAGATTGAGGGTTGTAGTAAGCTTGGCATACCATTGCCGGAAAGCTTGCTTCAGCCCATATAAGAATTTTCTTAACCTGTAAACATGTTTAGGACAAGGACTAAGCATTCTCTGAGGTATTTTCATGTATACTTTTTCCTGCAAATCACCATAGAGAAAAGCATTATTAACATCTAATTGAAAAAGAGACCACCCTTTTTTTAGTGCCACTGCCATAAGGCATCTTACTATGGTCATTTTGACCATAGAGAACAACGTTTCTGTAAAATTAATTCCTTCTCTTTCAACATCACCCCAAATGACTAGTCCGTTTTTTAATCTCTCCACAGTATCACCCGACCTATATTTCACTTTGTATACTTATTTAAAAGGCAAGGACTTCATACCCTTAGGCTATTCAACCACCTCGTAGGTTTTGTTAGCTTTTAATGCTTCAAATTTTTTGTCCATAGCTTGCTCCCAACCAGAATGTACCACTGCATGAATATAGGCATTAGGTTCAAAAATATGGGAAGTGGAATTTAGTAATTATTGATTGGTAGAAGATAAAGATGAAAAAAGACAAAATATTAGGCTAAAAAAATGTTGCAAAACAAGTAGAAGTTAGGTTAGTTAAATAAATAGAATTGCATAAGTAATTTGCCATGTAGGAGGTAGTTTTGTGAAACATAAGTGACTTCCTCACAGCAGGATGATTATCTAGTGGGGTAAAAAATATAGAAGAGGGTGAAGAAGTAGGGCTGGAAATAATAGACGAGGGTGAAGAAGTAGTGCTAGAAATAAGAAAAGAGGATGAAAAAAATAATAAGAGAGACAAATTTAGGGAAAGTGTCAGTAGTACGAGAAGGGGGAATTAGAGAGTTGGCAAAATCTGTAATTGAGGGTTGAGTATATGCCTTTTATTATGGAAAGTTGGTTCAAAAGGAGCAACTGAAATAGAAAATGTAGCCTGATTGGCGCACAATGCAGAAAAAGAAAAAAATGTTCTCATAGAAGACCACATCTCTGGAAACAAATAACTTCATGGTGCTTAGGTTTAAAAGCTTATAGCCTTTCTTTCAAAAAGGGTATCCCAAGAAAACACACTTGACAGACCCAGAATCAAAGTTAAACCTATGAGAGTTCATGTTAGAAACATAAGGTAGACAACCAAAGACCCTCAGAATGTTAAGATTAGGTTCCTTGACAAACAATATTTGGTAAGGGGTCTTGAGACCCAAGACCTTAGAAAGAAACCTATTTCTGAGAAAATTAGCATTTTAAAGACACCCCCCCCCCCAATAGACAATAGGGAGATGTGATTGAAATATTAAAGCTCTACTAGTTTTTAGGAGATGTTTATGTTTTCTCTCCACCGCTATATTTTGTTATGTTGGCACAAGATGTTTGATGTTGGATCCATTGAGAGGAGAAAAAGAGGAACTACTCTACAATTTTAAAGCATTGTCAAATCTAATCATCTTGACTTTAGTATGAAACTGCCTTTTTGCCATAACAAAAAAAGATTTTAAAATAATGAAAGCTTGAATTTTTGTTTTGAGCAAATAGGTCCATGTTCCCCTGCTAAAATCATCAATAATAATGAGGAAGTACTTGTATCCATTATGAGTTTGTTCCTTATAGGGTCCCGTGTATCTATGTGAATATGTTCAAAAATTAAAGTGGAAGAGATAATATTTGAATGAAAAGGCAACCTAGTTTGCCTAGATTTATAACATGGATCAATATCATTAGGGAGAGGAATAGACTGAAATTGAGACAAATTCTTCATATTTGAAACATGCATATGGCCCAAACGTTTGTGCCGAATGCTTACATCTTTAAACAAACTTACTGAACGTGAAACTAACTTAGAAATAGGTTGTCTACTAGACTTATTACAAGCTGAAAAGAACTGAGTAACTAATTCTTTCTAAAACTTGAAGCTAGAGGAAATAGCCTTTGGATTCAGTAGAAATAAGCCATCTTTAATTTCACCAACTACCACTAGCCTCTTCATTGAAGGACCTGTAATATAGTACCAAAAGTAGTAAATAACATGATACAACTTAGATGTTTGGTAAGCTTATGAACAAATAATAGATTGAATTGAAAATCTAGGACATAGAAAACATTAGAGATGGTTATTCTTTGCGGAAGAAGTACACTTCCAATTTATTTAACCTTTACCTTGTGGAAATTAGGAAGCTTAACAGAGACTAGCATAGGAAGGGAAATGATATTGAATAAGATAGAAAAATCAGATGTCATATGTTCTGAAGCTCCTGAGTCTATCCATGACTTGGGGTGAACAAAAGAAAACCAAGTAATGGCATTAAGTTCTGATAGTGGTATACCTACATAGTTGGCATGTCACGATCCAAAAACCAATACTGTCGTGATGGAGCCTATCGTGATACTAGGCAAACCCGTCACATTACCAAAATAAAATGATAATTTTATTTTCAAGATAATTCCAAATCTATTTAACATAAAACATTCATAAGGAGTTCAGATTAAAACAAATGTGCGAAAAAAGACCAGACATCGGGGTATCACTAGTCATGGGTATCTACTATAATATATCTGAAAATGTCAAGTCTAACAATGTTTGGAAAGTAACTAAATAAAACTAAAGGAATATAAGATGGAGAAGAGCAGGGTTGCAGTCGCTAGGTAGCTACCTTGCTATCTCTGAGAAAGTTTGCAATCGGAATAGTCAACAGCCGTTACCGTATCCATATTCACCTAGATCTTCACATAAGGTGTAAAGAGTAACGCGAGTATGCTAACTCGGTAAGTAACAACAGTAAATAAAGGCTGAGAAGTAGTGACAAGTAATAACGCATGTACAGTTCATATTACAAACTCAGTAAAAATACGGAATGCCTTCAAAACCATAGTTTGAATCAAATCAGCTTGTTTAAAACTAGTTTCAGTAAATTAATTTGAAAACATCTTTCAACAATTTTAGAACAAAAGGTTCAATTCTAAAGTGAGAAAAATGATGAAATCATTAATAGCCCCTCGGGCAAACATCTCTCGTATATAGCCCCTCGGGCAAACCTTACCATCACTCATATACAGCCCCTTCGGGCAAACCTTACTATTGCTCATGCCTCCCAGTCACTCAGCATTCAGCACTCGACACTCGCACTCAATGGGTACCTGCGCTCATTGGGGGTGTGCAGACTCCTGAGGGGCTCCTTCAGCCCAAGCACTATAACAAGCTAATCATGGCAGAAATCAATAAGGCCCTCATCCTCACTCAGTCATGAATTAGTAAAAATATGTTGCGGCATGCAGCCCAATTCCATAAATACCCTTACAATTCAATCCCTCGGCCTCACTCAGTCATAACCTATCCAGCCTCTTGGGCTCTTAGAAAAACAAGGTATTCAGCCTAAACAACATTTATATGATGTATCAAAACAGAGTAATAGAGACAGAGTTATGCAGTAAATAAGTATAAACATGACTGAGTATAGATCTTCAATCGAAAACAATGAGAGAATAGCAATAAAAGACCTTTAAGGTCCAAACGACACTAGCATAAGGCCTAACCATGGCATCCAACCTGATTTGCAGAAATTCTTTCTAAACACGTAAGAAGCATGTAGTTTTAACAAAAATATTTAACTTTACAGTAGATACAGGACATACCAAGTCACAATCCTCAATGGTGAAGGTCCAAATTCCCGTCACCTAGTATGTGTGCCACCTCAAGACAGTCACATAACACAAAATTTGAGGTTCTATACCCTCAGGACTTGTAACGACCCGACCGGTTATTTTTGGAATTTACGCCCCGACCCCCTATTAACTGCTTTCTCTAAGTCCAGTTCTGCTATTTTGGTTTGCCGGGACATTCGACATTAGGATTCGGAGTGTTTTGGGACACTTAGTCCCTAAATGAGAGCTTAAGAGTTGAAAAAAATAGTCCATATTCAGAGCAGTGTGAAGACGATCTCGGAATGGAAATTTGATGGTTCCGTTAGCTCCTTTAGGTGATTTCGGGGTTGGGGGAGTGTTCGGAGCATAAATTGGAGGTCCGTAGCTCATTTAGGCTTGAAATGCCGAAGTTTGAATTTTTGAAGTTTCCGGACCGATAGTGAGTTTTTGATCTGGGGGTCGGATTTGAATTCTAGAAGTTTTTATAGCCCCGCCACGTCATTTTAGATGTGTGTGCAAAATTTCAGGTCATTCGGGCGAGGTTTGGTTAAGTTTTTGATCGAAAGCGTGTTTGGTTGGAATTTGGAGCTCTTAGGCTTGAATCTTTGATTAATTCGTGTTTCCGGCATTGTTTTAGGTGGCTTAAGGATTGGAGAAAGTTTGAATGATGTTACGGGATATGTCTGTAGGTTTGGTTGAGGTCCCGAGGGCCTCGGGTGTGTTTCGGATGGTCAACGGGTCATTTCCTCCTATTTTTGAATTGTTGTTGCTGCTTCTGGTGTGCCTTCATCGCGTTCGCGTTATGCCATTTGCATTTGCGAAGGCTTGCCTTGGCTAGCTGGGAATTTCTTCAACGCATTCGCATTAGGAACTTCGCATACGCGTATCCCTGTTTTCCCCTCCATTGCGTTCGTGTTGCCCATGTCGCGTTCGCGTAGTTACACTGTTCCACTCTTCGTGTTCGCATATCATTTCACGCGTTCGCGAAGAGCAACCCCTGGGCCAACATATTTTTCTTCTATGCGTTTGCGGACGCTTTGTCGCGTTCGCGCTGAGTAACCAGAGCACCCTCGCTTTTTCTTCTTCACGAACGCGATGCTTCTTCCGCGTTCGCGATGACCAATTTCCTGGGCAGACAGATTAAATTACCCATTTCGAGGGTTTCACCATTTTTATAACATTTTGACTTCTAGAGCTCGGTTTTTGGCGATTTTCGAAGGGATTTTCACTTGGGCAACTTGGGTAAGTAATTCTCATTTGATTTAGACCAAATTCCATGAATCTTCCCTTAATTTCACCCTTTAATTACGTGTTTTTGAATGGGAAGTGGGTAAAACTTCTTAGACCTAATTATGGGGTTTTGAGGGGGTATTTGACCTCCGATTTGGGAGATATTTATATGGATAGACTCGTGGGAGTACGAGGGTTCTGAAAACGTAAAAATTATTTGATTCCGAGACGATGGATGGAGGGGCGTTTTGGTCATTTTACCTATTTTCGCACCCTAGCTTTAATTTTGATAGTGGAATCAGTTGTTTGCAATATTATTTACGATGTGTAATTGAATTGAATAGATTTGGGACATTTGGAGTCGGATACTCGTGGCAAGGGTTTCGTTCCTTAGTTGATTTTACACCGGTTCGAGGTAAGTGGCTTGTCTAACTTTGTGTGGGGGACCTTTTCCCTTAGGATTTGCTACTTGATATTTGAGTGCCTTGTACGTGAGGTGACAAGCGCGCACTTGAGCTAATTGTTGCAAACCCTTTTCTACTTGAAGTATTTAAATTGAGATTTCTTGTTTATTAGTTCTTCTTAGACTGTGAGTTTAAGTTTGTATTGAATTATTTGCTTAAATGCTTAGCTGACTTAATTGTTTAAGTGATTAGCTGACTTATCTGCTTAATTATTTAACTTCACTGACCGTACTCTTTGTGACGAATGTTAGGCTAGGGATTTCTATTACTTGTACTAGTTTTAGTATTTATTCTGGGATTATGAGTTGTTGTTGTTGTGTGTTTAAATTGGGACTACGGGACGGCTTTCCGTGAGATCCCCCCTCTATTTGATATATTTTGGATTGAGGGTGCAGGATACCAAGAGATCCCTGGCATATGCACTTATATATATTGGGATACCAAGAGATCCCCGACATACTTATTGAGGATACCAAGAGATCCTCGGGATACCAAGAGATCCCCGACATACTTATTGAGGATACCAAGAGATCCTCGGGATACCAAGAGATCCCCGACATACTTATTGAGGATACCAAGAGATCCCTCACATACTTATTGAGGATACCAAGAGATCCTCGAGATACCAAGAGATCCCCGGCATACTTATTGAGGATACCAAGAGATCCTCGGGATACCAAGAGATCCCCAGTGTATATGATGAGGATACCAAGAGATACTCGGGATACCAAGAGATCCCCGACTACTATTCCTCGATAAGAGCAGTATTCCTTGTATCGTTAACTTTGCTTTCTGTTACTGTTCTTCCTTATTTGTCTGGTTTAGATTCTCGCGGTAGACTTTATTTAAACTATTTCCGTTATATTAATATTTATTATGCTTTACCTCACTAGGGCCCTGACCTTCCTCGTCACTACCCAACCGAGGTTAGGCTTGGCACTTACTGAGTACCGTTGTTGTGTACTCATGCCCTTCCTGTGCATGTTTTTCATGTGCAGATTATCTAGGTACCTCTACTCAGGCGCACTATCCTTGAGGCGAGGAGTTATACGGAGACTTCGAGGTATATCTGCCCCGTCCACAGACCAGGAGTCTCTATTTTGTTCCAGCTTTAGCATCTAGTTTATTCCTTTCTCTCAGTTGTTTAGATATTCTGGAGTTAGAGCAGCGTACTATGTTTCTGTTAGCCTGTGGTTCCCGTGAGTTTCCGGATTTTAGGATTGAGTTGTAGACTTCCGCATTTCTTTGAGTTTTAATAGGATGGGCGGCCTTATATGCAGTCATGATTCTTCATATGTTCAGTTTTAAATTAATTATTCCGCAAGTTATATTAAATTTACACATTGTTAGGCTTACCTAGTTGTAGAAACTAGGTGCCATCACGGCATGTTCATGGAGGGTGAACTGGGGTCGTGACAAGTTGGTATCAGAGCTCTAGGTTCATAGGAGTCATGGAACACAGGCCAGTTTATTAGAGTCTTGCTGAGCGGTACAGAGACGTCTGTACTTCTCTATGAGAGGCTATGTAACTGCTTAGAAAGAATCTTCATCTCATTTGAACTCCTTGTCATGCGAAATTTTTGGACATCAAATCTAAACTTTTACTTTCCATTCTCTCACAAATGGTGAGGACACGTGCTACTCGAGATGATCAGGCATCCGTGCCCCCTACTACAGCCGTTAGAGGTCGGGGCTAGGGTAGAGGCCGAGGACACGCACGTGGTGCAGTGAGAGCACCTGCGCAAGCTGCCGCCGAGGTATCACCAATAGATCCAGCCAGAGTTCAGACACCTGACGCGCCTACAGCTATTACTACTCTAGCCCTTCAGGAGACTTTGGCACAGTTCCTGAGCATGTTTGGTATATTGATTCAGGCGGGATTAATTCAGGTTGTACCGACTACTACACAGATTGGGGGAGGGACCCAGACTCCCACCGCCCCCACTCTAGAGCAGCGAGTTTCCATTGGTCAGGTTCCAGGTGTCATGGCGACACAGCCTGTGGTCCCAGTTCAGCGGGTGGTGAGGACCTCTCGCCGAGTAGAGGACAGGTGGGCCCAGGAGAGAGAGGACAGATGAGGTTAGGAGGGAGAGCATAGAGGAGCGAGTAGACCTCGTGGACCGGGGAGATATACTGGTCCTTATTTTGGAGGTAGGGTGCGTCATGGTAGAGGATTTATGGGTCAGCCCGCTTAGTTTGCATCTCAGAGTTCCCACGAAGTTTCAGGTGTTCAGGGGTCTCGAATTACCCGTACCGCACAGTTTCCACTGCCACGCCAGTCACGAGGTTGCTTTGAGTATGGTGACATATGCCACGTGGTGAGGAATTGCCCTAGACTTGGTAGGGGTGCACCTCCACAGACCTCTCAGCCACATTGTGCCCCGCAGAGTTCATTAGTTACAACCGCAATTGCTACCCCACCTACCCGTACCGAGACTGTTGCCTCCGATTCTGTCATCACAGGTGTTGTCATGGTTTGTTATTAAAGTGTATCGGTTCTATTCGATTTAGGTTCTACTTACTCTTATGTGCCTTCTTACCTTGCTCCGCATCTGGGCTTTGAGTGTCCCCGTTTATGTTTCTACTCCTGTGGGAGATTCTCTTGTTATAGACAGCGTGTACCGATCGTGTTTGGTTACTATTCATGGTTTTGAGGCCAGGGCTGATCTATTATTACTCGGTATGGTTGACTTTGATATTATTCTGAGCATGGACTGGTTGTCACCCCATCATGCTATTCTTGATTGTCACGCCAAGACCGTGACGCTGGCTATGCCAGGTATTCTGCATATTGAGTATAGTGGTATCTTAGATCACACATCCAGTAGAGTTATCTCTTTCCCTTAAAGCTTAGCGTATGGTTGAGAAGGGATGTGCCGCGTATTCTAGCTTATGTGAGAGATGTCAGTGTTGATACCCCTTCTGTTGATTTAGTTCCAGTGGGCGGGATTTCCCCGATATGTTTCCAGCTGATCTTCCGGGCATGTTGTTCGATGGAGATATCGATTTCGGCATTGATCTGTTGCCGGGCACTCAGCCCATTTCTACTCCTACGTATCGCATGGCTCTCTCTGAGTTGAAGGACTAATTGCAGGAATTGTTGGGTAAGGGTTTCGTTAGGCCCAATGTTTTGCCATGGGGTGCTCCTGCCTTGTTGTAAAGAAGAAGGATGGTTCTATGAGTGTGTGCATTGATTATTGCCAGTTGAACAAAGTTACAGTGAAGAACCATTATCTTTTGCCGCATATTGATGATCTGTTTGACCAGCTTCAGGGCGCACATGTGTTTTCCAAGATTTATTTGCGACCAGATTACCTTCAGTTGAAGATTCGGGAGCCGGATATCCCGAAGACTGCCTTCAGGACTCGGTATGGTCATTACGAGTTCCTTGCTATGTCATTTGGGCTGACTAATGCCCATACAGCTTTTATGCATTTGATGCACAGTGTATTCAGGCCATATCTTGACTCATTCATAATTGTTTTTTTAATGATATTCTGCTATATTCTCGGAGTCGGGAAAATCATGAGCAACACCTGAGGATAGTGCTTCAGACTCTGAGAGAGAAGAAATTTTATGCAAAGTACTCAAATGTGAGTTCTGGCTGAGTTCTGTGGCATTCCTAGGCCACGTGGTGTCGAGTGGGGGCATTCGAGTGGATCCGAGGAAGGTGGAGGTCGTGCAGAGTTGGCCCAGGCCCTCTTCAACTACTGAGATTCGCAGTTTCCTTATCTTGGCGGGGTATTACCGTCGCTTTGTGGAGGGGTTTTCAGTGATTACGGCTCCTATGACTAGATTGACTTAGAAGGGTGCCCCATTTCAGTGGACCGAGGAGTGTGAGACGAGCTTTCAAATGCTCAAGACAGCTTTGACTTCAGCCCCAATCTTGATGTTGCCTACCGGTTTAGGGTGCCTTGTGAGATCTACACTGACCATCGGAGTTTGCAGCACTTACTTAAGCAGAAGGACCTGAATATGCGTCAGAGGAGATGGTTAGAGTTGTTAAAGAATTATGATATTACCATTCTTTATCACCCGGGCAAGGCCAATGTTGGTTGTCGATGCCTTGAGTCACCGGTCGGAGAGTTTGGGGAGTTTGGCATATCTACCAGCCTCAGAGAGACCTATGGCGATGGATGTTCAGGCTTTAGCCAGGCAATTCGTGAGATTAGACCTTTCAGATCCCAGTCGGGTTCTAGCCTGTGTGGTTTCTCGGTCTTCCCTATTTGATCGTATCAGGGAGCAGCAGCCTGATGACCCTCATTTGCTTGTCCTTTAGGACAGAGTTCGGCATGGTGATTCCAGAGATGCTACCATCGGGGATGATGGAGTGTTGAGGATGCAGGGCCGGAATTGTGTGCTCAATGTCGATGATCTTTGAGAGTTGATTCTAGTAGAGGGCCATAGCTCACGGTATTCTATCCATCCGGGTACCGCTAAGATGTATCAGGACTTGAGGCAGTGCTACTGGTGGAGGCGGATGAAGAAGGATATAGTTGACTACGTGTCTAGATGCCTCATCTGCTAGTAGGTGAAGTATAAGCACCAGCGTCCGGGTAGGTTGCTACAGCAGATTGAGATCCCGGAGTGGAAGTGGGAGCGTATCACCATGGACTTCGTATCTGGACTCCCACGGGCCGTGAAGAAGTTTGATTCTATTTGGGTCATTGTGGATCGGCTGACCAAGTCCGCTCATTTCATACCTGTGTGTACCACTTATTTATCGGAGCGATTGGCAGAGATTTATATCAGGGAGATCATCCGGTGGCATGGTATTCCAGTTTCTATCATCTCCAACAGAGGTACTCAGTTTACATCACGGTTTTGGAGAGTTGTGCAGCAGGAGTTAGGTACTCGGGTGGAGTTGGGCACGACATTTCACCCCCAGACAGACGGACAGTCCGAGCACACTATTTAGATTCTGGAGGATATGCTCCGTGCATGCATGATTGAGTTTGGAGGGTCACAGGATCATTTCCTGCCGCTGGTGGAGTTTGCTTACAACAACAGTTATCAGTCCAGCATTCAGATGGCGTCGTATGAGGCCTTATATGGTAGGGGGTGTAGATCTCCGGTGAGTTGGTTCGAGCCGGGTGAGGCCAAGCTTTTGGGCACAAAGATGGTTCAGGATGCGATGGAGAAGGTTAAAGTGATTCAGGACAAATTCTGTGCAGCCCAGTCCAGACAGAAGAGTTACGCGGACAAGAAGGTTCTTGATGTGGCATATATGGTTGGCGAGCGGTTTCTGCTTTGGGTCTCGCCTATTAAGGGCGTCATGAGGTTTAGAAAGAAGGGGAAGCTGAGTCCGAGATTTATTGGGCCTTTTGAGATCTTGAGGCGATTTGGGGAGGTTTCTTATGAGCTTGCCTTACCTCCCAGCCTAGCCGGAGTTCACCCGGTATTTCATGTCTCGATGCTCCGGAGATATCACGGCGATCCGTCACACGTGTTGGATTTCAGTTCAGTTCAGTTGGACAAGGACCTATCATATGTTGAGGAGCCAGTGGCCATTTTGGATGGGCAGATCAGAAAGTTGAGGTCAAAGAACATCGCTTCAGTGAAGGTCCAGTGACGGGGTCAGCCGACCGAGGAGGCGACTTGGGAGACCGAGCAGGATATACACAGCCAGTACCCTCATCTTTTTGCTACTTCAGGTATGTTCTCTATGCTCGTTCGAGGACGAACGAATGTGTAAGTGTAGGAGGATGTAACGACCCGGCCGGTCGTTTTTGGAATTTACGCCCCGATCCCCCATTAACTGCTTTTCCTAAATTCAGTTCTGCTATTTTGGTTTGCCGGGACATTCGGTATTAGGATTCGGAGTGTTTTGGGACACTTAGTCCCTAAATGAGAGCTTAAGAGATGAAAAAAATGGTTCGTATTTGGAGCAGTGTGAAGACGACCTCGGAATGGAAATTCGATGGTTTTGTTAGCTCCGATAGGCAATTTCGGGGTTGGGAGCGTGTTCGGAGTGTAAATTGGAGGTCCGTAGCTCATTTAGGCTTGAAATGCCGAAGTTTGAATTTTTGAAGTTTCTGGACTGATAGTGAGTTTTTGATTCGGGGGTCGGATTTGGATTCCGGAAGTTGCTGTAGCTCCATCACGTCATTTCGTATGTGCGTGCAAAATTTCAGGTCATTCGGGCGAGGTTTGGTTAGGTTTTTGATCAAAAGCGTTTTTGGTTGGAATTTGGAGCTCTTAGGCTTGAATCTTTGATTAATTCGTGTTTCCTTCGTTGTTTTAGGTGGTTTAAGGATTGGATAAAGTTTTAATGATGTTACGGGATATGTTTGTAGGTTTGGTTGAGGTCCCAGGGGCATCGGGTGTGTTTCGGATGCTCAACGGGTCATTTCCTCCTGTTTTTGAACTGTTGTTGCTGCTTCTGGTATGCCTTCATCGCGTTCGCGCTATGCCATTCGCGTTCGCGAAGGATTGTCTTGGCTAGATAGGAATTTCTTCAATGCGTTCGCGTTAGGACCTTCACGTTCGTGTTAGGCGCTTCACATTCGCGTAGCCCTATTTTCCTCTCCATCGCGTTCGCATTGCCCATGTCGCATTCGCATAGTTACACTGTTCCACTCTTCGCATATCATTTCACGCGTTCGCGAAGAGCAACCCCTGGGCCAACATATTATTCTTCTACGCGTTCGCAGACGCTTTGTCGTGTTCGCGCTGAGTAACCAGAGAAACGTCGATTTTTCTTCTTCGCGAACGCGATACTTCTTCCGCATTCGCGATGACCAATTTCCAGGGCAAACAGATTAAATTACCCATTTCGAGGGTTTCACCATTTTTATAACATTTTGACTTCTAGGGCTCGGTTTTGGTGATTTTCGAAGGGATTTTTACCTGGGCAACTTGGGTAAGTAATTGTCACTCGATTTTGACCAAATTCCATGAATCTTCCCTTAATTTCACCCTTTAATTTCGTGTTTTTGAATGGGAAGTGGGTAAAACTTCTTAGACCTAATTATGGGATTTAGAGGGGGCATTTGACCTCTCATTTGGGAGATTTTGATATGGCTAGACTCGTGGGAGTACAAGGGTTCTGAAAACGTAAAAATTATTCGATTCGAGACAATGGCTGGAGGGGCGTTTTGGTCATTTTACCTATTTTCGCATCCTAGCTTTAATTTTGATAGTGGAATCAGTTGTTTGCAATATTATTTATGATGTGTAATTGAATTGAATAAATTTGGGCCATTTGGAGTCGGATACTCGTGGCAAGGGCATCGTTCCTTAGTTGATTTTACACTGGTTCGAGATAAGTGGCTTGTCTAACTTTGTGTGGGGGACCTTTTCCATTAGGATTTGCTACTTGATATTTGAGTGCCTTGTATGTGAGGTGACGAGCGCGCACTTGAGCTAATTATTGCAAACCTGTTTCTACTTGAAGTATTTAAATTGAGATTTCCTGTTTACTAGTTCATCTTAGACTGTGAATTTAAGATTGTGCTGAATTATTTGCTTAAAGGCTTAGCTGACTTAATTGTTTAAGTGATTAGCTGACTTATCTGCTTAATTATTTAACTGCACTGATCGTACTCTCTGTGACGCATGTTAGGCTAGGGATTTCTGCTACTTGTACTGGTTTTAGTATTTATTCTAGGATTATGAGTTGTTGTTGTTGTGTGTTTAAATTGGGACTACGGGACGGCTTTCCGGGAGATCCCCCCTGCATTTGATATATTCTGGATTGAGGGTGCGGGATACCAAGAGATCCCTGGCACATGCACTTATATATATCGGGATACCAAGAGATCCCCGTCATAATTATTGAGGATACAAAGAGATCCTCGGGATACCAAGAGATCCCCGGCATACTTATTGAGGATACCAAGAAATCCTCGGGATATCAAGAGATCCCCGACATACTTATTGAGGATACCAAGAGATCCTCGGGATACCAAGAGATCCCCGGAATACTTATTGAGGATACCAAGAGATCCTCGGGATACCAAGAGATCCCCAGTGTATATGATGAGGATACCTAGAGATCCTCGGCTACTATTCCTCGATGAGAGCAATATTCCTTGTATCGTTACCTTTACTTTCTATTACTGTTCTTCCTTATTTGTCTGGTTTAGATTCTCGGGGTAGACTTTATTTAAATTGTTTCCGTTATATTATTATTTATTATGCTTTACCTCAGTAGGGCCCTGACCTTCCTCGTCACTACCCAACCGAGGTGAGGCTTGGCACTTACTGAGTACCGCTGTGGTATACTCATGCCCTTCCTGCGCATGTTTTTCATGTGCAGATTATCCAGGTACCTCTACTCAGGTGCACTATCCTTGAGGCAAGGAGTTATACGGAGACTTCGAGGTATATCTGCCGCGTCCGCAGACCAGGAGTCTCTATTCTGTTCCAGCTTTAGCATCTAGTTTATTCCTTTCTCTTAGTTGTTTAGATATTCTGGAGTTAGAGCAGCGTACTATGTTTCTGTTAGCTTGTGGTTCCCGTGAGTTTCCGGGTTTTGGGATTGGGTTGTAGACTTCCGCATTTCTTTGAGTTTTAATAGGTCGGGCGGCCTTATATGCAGTCACGATTCTTCAGATGTTCAGTTTTAAATTAATTATTCCGCAAGTTATATTAAATTTCCGCATTGTTAGGCTTACCTAGTTGTAGAAACTAGGTGCCATCACGGCATGTTCATGGAGGGTGAACTGGGGTCGTGACAGGACTAGATTTACAATCGTTACTTACATTAAACCGATCAAATCTCTGCTCCGCGATGCCTTTGCCTCTTGAACGGGCATCCAAATGCTTCGAATTTATTCACAACCAGTACAATACCATCAATATATGTTAAGATAATGAATTCCACAAGAAAAACTACTAAATTAGATGAAGAACCCAAAATCCACCCAAACTCGACCCCCGGGCCCGCATCTCGGAATCGGACAAAAATGACAAAACTAGAAAGCCCATTCACTCACAAGTCTACCCATACTAAATTCATCAAAATCTGACATCAAATGGCCAATCAAATCCCTAGAATCATCTCTCCAATTATCTTCCATTTCCCCCCAATTTTACGCCCCAATTCCCAATTTGGAAGATGAAAATCAAGATACAATCATGGAATTTAACCAAAATCAATTAAAGAACACTTACCCCAATCAACTCCCTGAAAATGCCTTAAAAAATTGTCAAAATCTGTGGTCTCTAGCTCAAAATATGAAAAATGGGCTCAAACCCTCGATTTTGAATATAACACTATTTGCCCAAATTTGACTCTTCGCATATGCGGCCTCCCTCTCGCGTTCGTAATGAACAACTCTACTGCCACCTTACTTTAATCTTCGCGAATGTGATGCTCCACGTGAATGCGATGCCTTACCAACTCAACCTTTGCGAACGTGACCACAATCTCGCGAACGCGTAGAACAATGGACTTGGGGTCCCCAACTGCCTATCCTCTTTTTCACGGACGCGATACTCCTCTCACGTTCGAGATGACTCCACCATTGAACCTTCGCGAATGCATCCCTAACGCAAAGAGAAAAAATCCCTCAGCTCACCTTAACCCTTCACGAACGCGGTGTCCTCCTCATAAATGCGATGAAGAAAATATCTGCAACAAAATACCAGAAAATCTGCCAACTCTAAAGCCAGGAAATGATCCGTTAACCACGCGGAACTCACCTCAGGCACTTGTGACCTCAATCAAACATACCAAGACATTACATAACATCATTAAAACTTAGTTGAACCTTCGAATCACTCAAACAACATCAAAACATCCAATTACTCTCGGATTCAAGCCTAAAAACTTTTAAACTTTCAAATTTCACAAACGACGCCGAAACCTATCTAATCACGTCCAAATGACCCCAAATTTTGCACACAAGTCACAAATGATACCACAAACCTACTCCAATTTTTGAAATTCCATTTTGACCCTGATATCAAAATTTCCATTGCCGGCCAAAATTACCAAAATTCCAACTTTGGCCAATTCATGCCTAATTCTACCACAGACCTCCAAATCTCGTTCTGGATGCGCTCCGAAGTCCAAAATCACATAATGGAGCTAACAGAACCATAAAAATTCAAATCTAAGGTAGTTCACACAATAAGTCAACATCCGGCCAATTTTCCCAACTTAAGCCTTCACAAAAGAGACTAAGTGTCTCAAATCCTCTCCGAAACTACTCCAGACCCGAACCAACTAACCCGGTAAGTCAAAATACAGCTGAAGAATACATAAGAAGCAGAAAATGAGGGAACGAGGCTATAATTCTCGAAACAACCGGCGGAGTCGTTACATGGCAGTAACTGCTGCCTCAGAAGAATGATCACCTTGTTGCCCAATTTAAACCTGTTAAAGCAATTGAAATAACTGACTGTACTGCTCTTACGTAATTTTTTTTGCTAAAGAATCTCTCTCGATTTACTAACTATCCTGCATTGTCTTCAGTGATAGAATGCATTTCCATGTTTCTGACTCTGAAATTTCTTGGACATAGTGAACAAGCCACTATCGTGTAATATTTATCAATAGTATGACTAAGTTTCTTGCATTAATTGCAAAATAGGCTGTTTTTCTTCCCAACAAAATTTTCTTTGAACTTTCGTTCTGCAGTTTTGTGATTATTGATTTGTTATTGTCCTTCCATGAATGCAGATTATGCAGCATGCACCCCAATGTGTATCTCTCTTTTCTTTTCATCTTAGATTAAGAGAGAATATGCTTTATTGACATTGGTTAGAGGGGTCATCATGAGAATGTTGCTCTTGACTAGACCATATGCTTCATTCAGGCCCATCTGAAATTGGATAATTAAAGGATTTGAGGGTTTTTTCTTTCCCTCCATATGAGCAGTTGCAAGAACAACTGATACATGTATTGAGTGTATCTAATTCATCTTAGTTTTTCTTCATTTTAGTGTAATATCCTGCTATATCAGTGTTTTATTAAACAAATTCATTAAGTTCTTTTTTGCAGTTGCTATATTTGAGCTCCATTAAACAATGACTAAACCTAGTCTCTAACTCCATTTGTGTATCTTTTGCAGTTTCAGAATATAACATGTATCAGCAATATACCTAGAAAGAGAGTTAAAGAGCCAGGAAATTACCATGCTGTTACAACGATTCCAATATTTAGATGAACGATCAACCAGGTCTAGTTCTTAATGGATCCATCAATGAAGCCAAACTTGTTCTTGTCTAAAAATACTATGACAATTGCCCTAAGCCAACCACCATAGAGTGTTTCGAGAAATGACTATGGAAGGAGAAGGTTCTTCTTCATTTGAGGGAGCCATGAGAAAGCCAAATGAAGCAAGTTAAGAAAAGAAGAGTGAAGGATGAAAAGAATGACGCTAATGAGCTACCAGAGCTCTGATACCATATTAGATTTAGGAATTTTATTTTGTGTTGTATTGAATCAATTCATCTGTATTGTAAATGTATCTTTATAGACAAAACAAATGGATGTAAGTGTAAAGAATTAATATTCTAACTAGCTACATGTGTACAGATTTCCCATCCTCGAGAGTTATGATGGCGCCTACTCGTGAAAGCTAGGCAAGCCAACTACCATGATACTAACATATCAACAATTAACCCAAACATATATAATTGATGACTTAGGCTAAGCAGATATAAAGTGCGAAAGAGATATAGCAAATCCAAATAAACCAATACATGTCTACCCACGAATCTGGTGTCACAAATTCACGAACATCTATGAATTACTACAAACACTAGTCTGGAAAGAGAAGTACAATTGTTCTCGAAATGAAAAGAGACTGCAGAAAGTTAAAATAGGGAAGGGGGACGTTAGGCTCTACGGATGCCCGATGGCACACACAAATCGAGGTGAGACAAAAAGAGGGTTTTGAGGCCTCGAAACACGATTTTGACTTCTAAAACAAGAGATGACCTTTAGGGTCATCATATTCTCCACCTATAAAACAACCCTCCTTACTAGAATGAACATAGAAAAGTACTTGAGTCGGTGAAAAGATGAAGATAATGGCTCCGTATATCGGACTCGGACTCCTAGGTAGCTGCCTCGACAGGCTGACCTCTCTACTGCACATGAACTAAAGGGAAATTCTTCGATCTCAACTAACGAACTTGCCGGTCTAGAATATCTACCGGCTCCTCCTCATAGGTTAAGTCCTTATCCAACTGGACAGTTCTAAAGTCTAACACGTGGGATGGATCGCCGTGATACTTCCGAAGTATGGACACATGGAACACTGGGTGCACAGCCAATAAACTCAATGGCAACACAAGTTTGTAAGCCATCTCTCCCACTCTATCAAGAATCTCAAAAGGACCAATAAATCTAGGGCTTAACTTGCCCTTCTTCCCATCGAGCTACATACGAAATAATATCCTTCTTCATCCTCCTCCACTAATAATGTTTCCACAAGTCCTGATACATCTTAGCGGAGCCCGGATGAATAGAATATAGGGAACTATGGGCCTCTTCTAGAATCAACTCATAAAGTCCGTCCACATTAGGCACATAAATACGATCCCACATCCTCAAAACTCCATCATCTCCAACTGTAACCTTCTTGATATCCCCGTGCCACACTGTGTCCCTAAGGACAAGTAAATGAGGATTATCATACTATCGATCTCGGATATGCTCAAATAATGAAGAATGAGCGACTGTGCAAGCTAGCATACGGCTAGGCTAAAAAAATCCAACCTTACGAACTGATTAGCTAAAGCCTGAACATCCAAAGCAAGTGGTCTCTCACTGACCAGAATATATGCAAGGCTGCCCATACTGGCTGACTTCCTACTCAAAGCATCAGTCACTACATTGGCCTTCCCGAATGATACAAGATGGTGATATCATAGTCTTTAAATAGCTCCAAACACCTCATCTATATCAAATTTAGCTCCTTCTGTTTGAATAAGTATTGCAAACTCTTGTGATCCATGAATACCTCGTATGACACGCCATATAAATAATCCCTCCAAATCTTCAACGCATGAACAATGGCTGCCATCTCCAACTCATAAACTGAATAATTCTTCTCGTGAATCTTCAACTGCTACAAAACATATGCAATAACCTTGCCATTCTACATCAACATCGCACCAAGTCCAATACGAGATGCATCACAATACACTGTATATGGCCCTGAACCTATAGGCAATACCAACACCGGCACCGTAGTCAAAGCTATCTTAAGCTTCTGAAAGCTAGTCTCATACTTGTTCGACCATCTAAACTGGGTACCTTTCTGGGTCAACCTAGTTATCGGAGCTACAATAGATGAAAACCCCTCCACAAACTGAAGCTAATAGCCTGCCAAACCCAAGAAACTCCAGAATACCCTCTTTTGATACAACATGACCCAAAAATGCAACTGAACTCAACCAAAACTCACGTTTCAAAAACTTAGCATATAACTTACTGCCCCACAGAGTCTGGAGAACGACTCAAAGATGCTTGATCATTCTCCTTGTTGCGGGAATAAATCAAAATATCGTCAATGAAGACAATCATGAAGGAATCCAAATAAGGCTTGAACACTCGGTTCATCAAATCCATGAAAGTTTCTTAGGCATTTTTCACCCCAAATGATATCACTAAGAACTCATAATGCCCGTACCGAGTGCGAAAAGTTGTCTTAGGGACATCAGATGCCCTAATCCTCAACTGATGGTAGCCAGATCTCAAATCGATCTTCAAAAACACTTATGGCACCCTGAAGCTGATCGAACAAATCATCAATCCTCGATAATGGATACTTATTCTTGATTGTGACCTTGTTCAACTACCGATAGTCTATGCACATCCTCTTCGATCTGTCCTTGTTCTTAATGAACAACACCGGCGCACCCCAAGGTGAGACATTAGGTATAATAAAGCCTTTATGAAGCAAGTCTTGCAACTGTTCTTTCAATTCTTTCAACTTTGACCGGGTCATACGATATGGCGAGATAGAAATGGGCTGAGTGTCTGGAGCCAAATCAATGCAAAAGTCAATATCCCTGTCAAGTGGCATCCACGGCAGGTCTGAAGGGAATACCTCTAGAAACTCACGAACAACGGGCACAGAATCCATAGAAGGAACCTCAGCACTAGAATCATGAACATACACCAAATATGCCAAACATCCCTTATCAACCATACGCTGAGCCTTCATATATGAGATAACCCTACTGGTAGAATGACCAGGAGTCCCTCTCCACTCCAAGCGAGGCAACCCTGGCAATGCTAAGGTCACAGTATTGGCGTGACAGTCCAATACAACATGATAAGGGAATAATCAGTCCATCCCAGAATGACATCGAAGTCCACCATATCGAGAAGTAAGATATCTACACGGATTTTAAGACCCCCAATAATAACCACATACGAGCGATAGACTCGATTTATAACAATAGAATCACTTACCGGTGTAGACACAAATATATATGCACTCAAAGAATCAAGAGGCACAACCAGATAAGGGGCAAAATAAGATGGCACATAGGAATATGTAGACATCGTATCAAATAGAACTGAGGTATCTCTACTGAAAATTGAAACTGTACCTATGATAACTGTATCGGACCTCAGCCTCAGCCTCTTATCTGGCTTGAATAGCATAACATCAGGACTGGGCCCTACCACTATGAACTACATCCCGAGGATGACCTCCTGCTGGCTGGCCTCCACCTCTAGCTACCTGACTTCTACCTCTAATAGTTTCACCTCCACCTTTAACACGTCGACCCTACCTCTAGCTGGCTGAGTGGGCGGTGGAACACTCGATGCCTGAACTATGGCATGAGAACCCTGATGCTGAGAGCTGCTTGGTGCTCGAGAGCAAAATTTAGCAATATGCCTCATATTGCCACAAGTATAAAAAAACCCTCGGCTACTGGGACTATTAACCCTGACGGCCCAAGTAACCACCCTAGAAACTCTGGAGTGGTAGTGCACTGAAAGGAGCTGGTGGTGCACTGTAGGGAAATTGATCAGAATACTGCATATGAGAACCACGACCACCTGGAGCATTATGAAAACCTTGAAGTTCTGAATGAAATGGCCTGGAATGATGACCCCTACCAAAAGAATCCTTTCCTTCAGATGAGGCAACACTAAACCTGCCAGAATGATGGCGCCTATTGTTAGCCCCCTGATCACTCCCCTGTGATAGAACCATCTCAACTCTCTTGGCCAAATTGGCCGTATCTTGAAAAAAATCTTGCTCCCTGCAATCTAATCGGCTGAGCGAGTCCCTCAATGAACCTACTCACTCTCTTTCTCTCTATCTCTCTCTCTCTTGGTGGGAAATATAATAAGATCGTGACCGGCCAATGCAATAAATCTAGTCTCGTACTGAGTAACGGTCATAAAACCCTGTTGGAGATGCTCAAACTGCCTCGAATAGCTCTCTTTCTAAGTGATAGGAAGAAACTTCTCCAGAAATAGCTAAGAGAACTGGTCCTAAGTTAAATTCGGTGACCCAGCTGGTCTAGCCAAATAATAATCTCTCCACCAAGTCTTGGCAGAACCTGACAGACGAAAATGAGCAAAGTCGACCCCATAGGTCTCCACTACCCCATGTTCTGTAGAACCTTATGACAGTTGTCTAAATAGTCCTGGGGATCTTCTGAAGATGTACCGCCATAAGTAGTAGTGAAGAGCTTGGTGAACCTGTCCAACCTCCACAATACATCAGTAGACATAGCTGCTCCATCACCGGTCTGAGCTACCACACCTGGCTGAACTACTCCAACTAGATGAGCTGTTGGAGTCTGAAACTGAGGAGCCATCTACTCCAGAGTGCGAGTAGTGGGAGTCTGTACTTCTCCCCCAGCCTGAGAGACGGCTGGTGCTACAGGAAGTAATCTTGCTTGAGTGACACTCTTTATAAGGCCCACTAGATGGACCAGAGCATCCTGGAGTATTGAGGTAGCGATGAACCCCTCTAAGACCTGAGCTGGACCTACTGGAACTGTCTGGGCTGGAACCTCCTCCTCAAACTCTACCTGAGGCTCCGCCGCTGGTGCTGCTGCTCTGTGCTGAGCCCTGCCCCTGCCTCTGCCTTAGCACGTCTTCGGCCTCTTTCCTATGTAGGAGCTGCCACTGCGAGCTCAGGGTGCTGATCAGTGGATGAAGAAGCATGTGTTCTCGCCATCTACGAAAGAACAGAGTAAAAGTTCAATTAGCATTGAGAAGTCAAATCACACGACAGAGAAGAATAGATGTGAAGTCATTCTTAAACTCTGTAGCCTCTGGGGGATAAGCATAAACGTCTCTGTATTGATCCCTCAGACTCTACCAGGCTTGTTCGTGAATTGTGAGACCTAAGCAACCTAGAGCTTTGATACTAACTTGTCACGACCCAGATTTACTACCCTCGGGAATCGTGATCACGCCTACTCGTAAAAGCTAGGCAAGCAAACTACCATGATTCTAACACATTAACAATTAACCCAAATAGATATAATTAATAACTTAATATAAGCAAATATAAAGTGCGAAAGAGATATAACTGTTGATACATAATTTTTCTCTATGTATTTTTTTACATACAAATGCTTTCAAAATAACATATATATGTATGCCCAAGTGTTTTAGTATTTTTTCCAATTTTTAAAGATTTTTTAAATTTATTGTCCATTTTAGCAGTATAAAAACCAATAATTATTCCCAAAATTATCATTCTTTGGTGAATAACTTATTTTATTCTCATATTTATATCAAAACATAGCTAAGGTAATTTTTATACATTTTTTACAAATTATTTAATGTTTTAAAAGATAAATTGCGTGTAATTTCAATTTTAGCCTATTTTAAGAATTAATAGCATTTTATAATTATGAAATTGGTTCCAATATTTTAAAATTAATATTTATATATTATTAACTAATCCAGTACTTTTAATTTGCTTTCAAAATCATTTTTACTACTTTTACAAAATAGAAAGAGAAAATTGGCTATTTAAAAATCGGCCTCATTTTATTCCAATTATAGCCAAAATTGGCTCCCCTAATTGACCCAATTTCAAACTCCAAACAGACTAACCCAATTTCAATTTAACCCGCCCCTGACCCAACTAATCTAACCCGCCCGACCTTCCCTTTGATCCAGGCCATTGGTCATTTTGATCAACGACCACAATCATTTCTTACCATTTTAATTCACCCACACCCTAACCCTGAATCATTTCACTCAGAGACGCTGCCTCTGAATATCCTCCCTCTCTCAAACTCTCTCAAAGGTTCCTGAAGCCCTAATCGTTTTTACCATTTTTAACCTCAAACTCACTGGTCAGGCCATGGATGGCCTACACTCATCTCCCTCTGCTCTTGAACGCTTGGTGTTTGAAGTTTTGAGGTCTGACCTTGATGGTGTCCGTTTAGTTCTTTGCTGATTCAAGGTTCCATGGCCTCTCCGACCTTGCTCCGGCATATCCAAAGCATTTCGAGCCTGGTTTTGACTTATCCGACTTAAGATCGGACCTTTTCCATGCCTTTCTCGTTTTAGGGTTTCTCTGAAATCCGAGATATTCGAGGTTTCTCTGATTGTTTTCTTAAATCTATTCTATATCTGTGCTATACTTAAGTTTTGAAAATGTTTTCCCAATTTATTCTTTCAAAAGTACTTCTCTTCGATTTAGGGTTTCTGAAAAGTTCAAAATGTTTCTCCGACTTTTCTTTTCCTTTTTCTTTTTGTATATTTATCACTCATGTGCTTGTACTGCTTTCTTATGGTTTTTGCTATTGTATATGTTCTTCTGTGCCTTTTCTTTCTACTGTGTGTCTACACCATGCTCGCATGTTCATCCTGTTGTATTTTCCTATATGCCTTGTTGATATACTTTTCTGGTGTTTTGTGTTCTCCTGCTGTATGTTTCCCTACTGAGTTCTTAAGTTCTTTGTTTGCCTTTTACTGGACCTTTGTTTGAGTTCACTTTAAACATGTTTCTTCTACTGTTTCCTTAAATGTTATACTACCTCTCTTCTGAACTTGTTTAAGTCCTAGGTTTTTCTTAAACATGTTCCTTCTATCCTCACTATGCTTCAAATTAGTCTTTTTACTCTGTTTGCTTCGAACTTGTTATTGTATCTGTTTGTTTTCTCATGAGTCTCTGAAAGAGATCTCTGAGCATGTTTAAATCACTTTCCTCCTCGTCTCTGTATCTGATTCGAAGTAGAAACCCTAGAATTTGGGGGGTTTTTGACGAAGTTGATCTCATGTTTGGATTGGGGTTCTATTGTGGAACCCTCGACTCCGTTAGACTCATTCTGAGTCTATGAACTAAGTTTGAATCTCTACGTTTACGAGTCAGAACCTTTAAATTTTTCTACTGATTAGCACAATATTTCTTCGTGCTTAAGTGTGTCTATATGCTTTTATACGTGTGATAAATTCTTTCTTTCGAAAAGGTTTTCCAACTTATGATTCAGAATCCTTTTTTAGGTTTAATTGATCAACACTGATTTTCCTTAAGTCAAGATTTTTCCCATCTTCCTAACCTGGTTCATTCACATGAAGTCTTTAATTTCTGATTTTACTGGCTGTTGATTCATTTCCTTTCCTTATTTGTAAAAACCGTGTGCTATTAGACTTTTTCATGAAATAAATCTCTGTGTATTTACCCTTCTTGTGCTGCTTTGGAAAAGTGTTTGATAGACCTTTTTCTCAATTGTTTTACTCGTTTGAAATCAGAATCCCTTAACTAAAGGGAAACTTGTGTAATTGATTGACAACTGATTTTAAATTATTTCCCCTACCTTATTCTGCTTGCCTTCTGCACTATAAAAAGGGCACGACTCCTTTCTCACCAAACACCTTGAATTCGACACTTTTATACACATAATCTGGTAGCTCTCTTCTAAAATCTCCTGACTATTTGCTTGCGATTTTGGTTTACAAGACTACTGCTTTATTTTTTTGTTCCCCCGAAACTGGTATGTTCTAATTTAGTTTTCAGCCTCATCCCAATGTGTTTATGTTACAGCTTCTACAATCCTGTCAATTTTGCTATCTATGCTCAGTGTTAAATATGTATGTTGTTCTCTTTGCATCTGTTTTTGCTGTGAATCCCTTTACCCCTATTCCCTTCTATGTGTTTGAGTAAAAGTTCATAACATGACAACATCCAAATTGTTGCTCATGTCTGGACTTGATCCTTTAAGGGATCCTAACTCCTAAACAATGTGGCTAACATGCTGGTTGGGGTGTGCCAGCACTTCCAATTACTGGGTATGACCACCGGCCTATCTATGCTTCCCCCCAAAATCCCCTCTTTGCACTTACACTCTCTCCTAGCTTCTAAGTTCTGCCCCCCTCCTGTGAGCCTTGCTTTAGGACGTTGAGTTCCCTCTGAACTCGGACACTTGAGGGCTGGCTCTTCCACACTATTCTATGACTCAATTCTGCAATATATTTGGCTGTAAGCACTGCCCGGAGTCCATTTGAAACTCTTGGGGAACTCTGACACATCCCAAATAAGAGAAAGGCTTTGGAAGTCTGATTTTTGGAGATTGGTTTACTTTATGCTTCAGGTGGGAAGTCTGAATCAGGCTCTCCTTGGTTGTAGATTTTTAGTTCTCTGATGTAATTTTACTTTTTCTTATTCATCCTAGGCTGTAATAATAACTTGTAATAACTATTGGGGCTGCTAGTGAAAAGGGAATGGTCAATCATGCATGCAAAAGGGATAGATATCATGTTCATAGGGAATACCATGCTTTTGCCCTCGTATCCTGCTTCCAACTTTCATTTCGATATCTTATATAGGGACCGTGTCTATAGGATTTTCCACTTCTGCATTTCATATAGAAACTATGTCTATAGGCTTTTGCACTTCAGCATTTCATATAGAAACCATGTCTCTAGGCTTTGCACTTCTGCATTTTCATATAGAAATCATGTTTATAAGTTCTGCATTTTATTCGGAAATCCTGTTTATAGATTCTGCATTTCATAACGCTGCATATCATATAGATAACCTATCTATAGAACTTCCTGAGTTCTGCATATGCATCTATCACTAGGCAAACGGTTTATAGGCTTAATAACAATCAACATTCTAGATACAATGCCTATAGGACTTCTGCACTTCTGTGAATGTTCTTTAAAATCAAAAACACCTAGAGAGCATGCCTATAGGAGTAATCAACTAAATCTGAATCGTCTATTTTGCCTATAAGTCTGAAATTAGTAGTAGCAATTCTTAATATCTGCAGAACTTATGTTTTTTTCTGTAACCAACAAGTCTTCTTCTTCAAAATCAGTATACTTCTGCATTAATAGATATCATGCCTATAGGTTTCACCTAGGCAAACCATAAGGTGAACTAGTTTATTGAATCAGATTCTAGTAACTACAACTGGCAGGCAGGCCTGATTCGGGTTTCTTATTTGAAATGTGTAATAGATCACTCTACCACAACTCTTAAGTTTAATCAGACCCTAATTAATACGTGTAAGGCATGCTAAATTATATGCTTCTCTTTGTTTCAAGAAGGTTTGTTTGCGCCTTTCTATTTGTTACATACTTCTCCCCATATTTGTTACCGATGTGTTTTGATTGTCGCCTTAGAATTTTATTCTTTGAAACTATAAATCCTTACACCCCTTCCCTTTAGGATTAGTAGTCCCATGTACCTCCGGTACTGATAGGATGGGGCGGGTAATAGCATGCAATAAGAAAAACAAGGCCATTCCACGTTTAATACCTTAGTGGGGTGGGAAAGGGTAGATATGGATATGATGACCACGAGATAACACCATGTGTATAAATGATTACCGAGTGTTGTGTGGGGTGATCCATATTATTTATAAACCTAGGACCCCCCCTCCCTTTACTTGTGTGTTTAATTCAGAATTTCAAAAACTATTTTTTCTCAAATTTCAGCTTCTTTGTCTGCTTTTAACTTCAATTTACGAGCAGCAATCATGTGAAATTTCTTCTCTTTCTTTTACCCGTTTGTTCCGAGTTTCAAAATTGCTTCTCTTCTCAAATTTCAGCTTCTTTAACTTCATTTTAACTTCAAATTACTTGCAATAATTATGTGAAAAACCCCCTCTCATATTTGTAACTCTTATTTGTCTATTTGTTATTTGCACTTTAAATCACAATTATAGTCTGGCCGAGAACTACACTAGTGGATCTTGGGGGGTGCCTAACACCTTCCCCTCGGGATAATTTCAAGCCCTTACCCAATCCCTGTCCTAATGCACTTAATCATTTGGTGGTGACTTTTCAAACCCAATTCCCAAAAGAAAACGAGTTGTCCTCCCAAATGTCATAAACCCGATTTTGCGAGAAAAAAGGGGGACGTGACAGCATGGCGACTCTGCTAGGGATTTCTTTAAGGCTTTTACTATTTCATGTTATTTGTGACTTTATGCTTCTTTATATGTCTTTATTTGTTATTCCTTCTTCTACCACGAAACTTACTTGGCTCCTTGTTTCTTTCCTTTACTTCTCTTAATGCTTTGCTTTATCGCTTTCCTTTAATGCTGTTGTAAACTGTTGTAATTATTACTTTATGAACGTGTAAATACGTGGCAACTTGTTTAATTACTGTAACTACATATTCAACATCATATTCCACTCGTGCCAAATAAAATACCATAGCAACACTTATAATGAGTGGTTGTGCCCTTCCGATATTATCACCTCTAAATCCGACAAAGGCATATTTGCGGTAAACTAGTCAATCAACGGTGTAATCAACGGTTACGTGCCTTTCCCTCTTGAGTTTTCCGCTCAAGGGTACCCGTCTAATACTCCATAGAAACCTTACTCTGTTTAAAGGTGCATGCATCACTATCAAACCTAGCCAAGTCAGTTATGTTGTTCACATAATGACTCTTTAAGATAGCCTTATCCAAAGTCCACCGGGTTTTCCAAAAACCCAAACGGATGCTACCACCTTTCATGCATTTATTTGGAGAACTAAATGCTTGTTATGCCAATTATTGATATTTAATAGTCGAGTCCGGTGGGGTTAAGGGCCTAACACTTTTGTCTTGCAGAAATATGAGGTACGAAGTTCCCAGATTCTGCATGGTCACCAACATCCACCCCAAATTGCTAAGCTAGTGGGAGGATCTTCATTCTAGTGATCAGGCTCTTATCAGAAAATATCTAGGGAATCTACCTTCTCCTAGAAATTCAACCCAACAACAAAATCATAGAAGTTGCCACTCTATTCTGGGATTGTGATAGGTCTGTGTTCCGCTTCGGAGATATTGAGATGACACCCCTACTAGAGGAAATAGAAGGACTGTCTGATATACTGTGGGAAACTCGGGGTCTGTAAATGCCAGAAAATTGCAAGGGTAGAGGTTTTCTCAAGATGATGGATCTAAAGAGGAATCCAGACTTAACCTGATTGAAGGAGTCGTACATTCCCTTTGATTATTTGTACAAGAGGTACGATCACAACAAATCTTACCGTACTTATCCTGATGAGTTCACCCTCACATCATTGGGGCATATCCATCGAAGGGTCTTTGTCTTTATGTTCTGCTTCTTGGGGATGATAGTATTTCCCATGAAGAAAGTAAAGATCCATACCCGACTAGCCATGGTCACCAAGACCTTAATGGAGGGAATTGGTAGGAAACCATTTAGCACAGTGCCCATGATCATCGCAGAAATATACCGCGCCTTGGAGAAATGTCAACAGGGAGCCAAACACTTCGAGGGCTGCAACTTGCTTCTCCAACTCTGGCTCATGGAGCGCCTCCAAAAGGGAGAGTATCGACAGGCGATTCAGCGCAGGGATTGGGATGATCATATAGCCTTCTATCAGCCAAAGAGGATGAACTACATGCCTAACATGTTTGCTCATCAGAAAGATGACAAAGGATGGGTAGAACTATTTAAAAATCTGAAAGAAGACCAAGTACAATGGATGTTTGAATGGTTCTCTATTGAAGAGTTTATTTCCCGATCTCGAGATTCACCGTTTCTAATACTTATTGGTTTGAGAGGAACTTATCCTTATGTCCCTCTCCGGGTTATGAGACAGGCTGGTAGGAAACATGTTATACCAAGGGTTGACAAGATGAGTCATTTCTGGGCCGAGTTTCAAGATGATGATAGCCCTTACAAGTGCCAAGCATAGCACATGTGGCACTGCAAGATCGTCTTGGGAAGGGACACTATTAAGCCAGCTAGGTACCATGCTGGTTATACTCCATACTATCCCAGCTGGTTAGAAGACAATCATAATGGTCTAGGTCAACCCAAGTTTGCTCGAGGTCACAGGATTATCGATGAAAAAACTAAAGCACAAGTCAATTACAACCAATTGCGCAAGAGTATTGGGGAATGCGAAAATGAGCACCGTGAAATTCAAGAAGCCAACCAAAAGATGATTGAAGAATGGAAAGACATGGCTGTCAGCGCCAACAAACGACTGGGGTACTTAGAGCGGGGTTTAATAGAGCTGGAAAAGAAATTCATCAGAAGGGTCGAGGACTGCCAGAATGGTGAGGATGGGCACCTAGCCAGAACCAACTTGCTTCTGGGACTTCACGAGCTGGTACAGCTATTTGAGGGAGCCAAAGATGCCAAGTCTGGGGAAGGTCCTTCTGGGACCAAATATATAGGATTTTACCTTTTCCTTTATGGATGCCGTTAGTGACATTTTATTTCTTTTTATTTAGTGTCGTTTTTGGGTTCATCTTATTTTTTATCAATAAAATGAGGTATTTAGCATTATAAGTTCTCCAAATCAATTTGTCGCTAGGCCTACCTCAGGCACAACGAGGTCCCTAAAATTAGGACGCGCTTTATATTTCCTGCACTATGTGTTTAAATATTGCAACATTTTTCTTCCTTATGATCCTTACTGACTTATCACCTTTTTGTTTTAACTTTTTTATTTATTCCTCTCCCTGAAGGTTAGTTCGTGAACTTTGGCAACGTCAAAATATTTTACAAGATCTAGGGGCCCTCCACCTCCTCCTCCTCCTCCTAGACCTGTCAGACACAAAAGCAAAAGAAGAATGGAAGATTTGAACAACTCAGCTAAACGGGTAGAGGTAACTCGTGGTGCTCTGGTCCCCAAGGAAAATACCTCTCTACTGGAACAAAAACTATTGAAGTTCCAAGAAGAACTTGATCAAGTCCGGAATTTGGCAAGTCTGTCATTTTCGCTTGCCACTCCAGAAGTTACTTTCCCAACTACTCATAATCCTATACATTCACAAAACGTCCCAAAGCAACAAAACCATTCCACTCCTCAACATCACTGCAATACTTGCCACACTTCCAACAACACTCCACTACTCATCCTTGAACCACTGAACTCCAAAAATGACCATCCCTACACTTACCATAACACCTCCATCTATGTGGAAACTATGCAACCCATTTCAAGCACACCCGAGTCGGATAACAAGGACTTGCTCATCAGGAATTTGGTCGAAGAACTCAAGAAACTGACTACCAGGATTCAAGACGTTGAAGGTAGTAAGGGAATTGAAGGGCTAAACTATGAAGATCTATGCATACAGCCCGATGTTGAAACTGGCCGAGGGGTACAAATCTCCCAAATTTGAGATGATTGATGGTGTAAAGATCCTAGGGTTCACTTGAGAACATACTGCGACAAACTAGTCGGAGTAGGAAGAGACGAGAAGATCCACATGAAGCTTTTCATGAGGAGCTTGAAAGGAGATACTTTATTTTGGTACATTAGCCAAGATCCAAAGAAGTGGTCTAACTGGGTAAGCATGATGTCTGATTTCATGGATAGATTCAGGTTCAACACGGAGAATGCGCCGAATGTGTTCTATATCCAAAATTTGAAGAAGAAATCAGCAGAGACCTTTCGTGAGTATGCTACTCGCTGGATATCAGAAGCTGCTAAGGTCAGACCGGCCTTAGAGGATGATCAAATGAACAAATCTTTCGTCTGGGCTCAGGACCCCCAATACTATGAAAGACTGATGCTGATTGAGAATCACAAATTTTCTGACATCATCAAACTAGGTGAAAAGATTGAGGAAGGCACCAAGAGTGGTATGGTTACAAATTTTGAAGCCTTGCAAGCTACCAACAAAGCTTTACAGTCTGGCGGTACGTCCAAGAAAAGGGACGTAAGTGCTGTAATGGTTGCACAGAGGACCAAATCCCCTATCAAATACCAAACATACCCAATACCTCCAGTCACATATCAGGCTATCCCAAATTACCAAGCACCCTCACCCTTTTATCATACTCCACCTCCCGCATATCAGCCAACTTTACCCAAATACTCCCAACTAGCACATATTTACCAAGCCTACAATACCCAACCATCCCACTATCAATCACCTCCCCCACGTCAAAACTTCCCTAGACCACGACCAAATTTTGACCGCATACCTCCCAAACAGTATATCGCCATTGCTGAACCAATCGACCAGCTGTACAAAAGGCTCAAAGCTGCTGGTTATGTCACCCTTATCCCTGATATAATCCCTGAAAATCCTTCTCAATGGGTCAACCCAAATAAGACCTGTGCATACCATTCTGGCATGAAGGGAAATACTATTGATGAATGCCGCTCTCTAAAGAAGCTTTGATTGACAACAAGATCATTGTAGCAAAGGAGCCCGCTCCGAACGTCCGCAATAACCCTCTACCAGACTACAAGGGTGGAGGTGTTCACATGATCGAGGTAGAGGACGACTGGGACCCCAAGGGATCAATCGGTTTAATCACAGAAGGAGACGAACCAAAGAAGCCAGTGGTCACCCTTAATCCAATTGTAGTCCAAATTCAGCCTGCTGGAGACAACGAGGTGAACATGTACATACCACTTGAGTTTGAAACACCATCCTCTGCGAAGATGCCAGCACCAATTAAGGTCGAGTTTGGGTTCCCAAAGGCACCTGTACCATTTTAAGTTGCTATAGTACTTTCCAGAGCAAGTGTGCCCATTCCGGTAGTAATGAAGGCCGTAACACCATTCCATACAAAGGCCATCCCTTGGGAATACACAGCCGAGGCAAGAAGGAAAGGGAAAGCCAAGTCCGGGGAAGCAGTTGAGGCGCAGGGTATGAAAAGAACCGGTAGGGTTTATACCCCTGAGCATTTGGCTAAATCAAGCAAGCAGGCTTCCAGTCGGCCAACCATCACTGAAACCGGGCCCGACGATCTCTGGAGGAAAATACAAGCCATAGAATACTCAGTCATTGATCAACTGAACGAAACACCGGCACATATTTATATCCTTGCTTTGTTACAGAGTTCGGATGCATACAAGAATGCCTTGTTAAGAGTACTGAGTGAGACGTATGTACCAAGCAACATCACTGGAGGAAAAATGGCGAACATGGTGGGTCAGGTGTTGGAAAGTCACAAGATCACTTTCCACGAAGATGAGCTGCCATCGGAGGGATTAAGTCACAACAAGGCATTGCACATCACTGTGCAATACAAAGATTATTTTATCACCAGGATCATGGTCGATGGGGGGTCCAGTCTCAATAGTTGTCCGTTGGTAACACTCAGGACATTGGGAAAGGGATACATAAGATCAAGGACGGGGCCATCAACGTTAAAGCTTTCGATGGTCCTCAGAGGTCTACTATTAGGGATATTATCTTATGTTTGCAAATGGGGCGTACTTGGTTTGATGTTAATTTTCAAATGATAGACGTACCAGCATCTTACAATCTTTTGTTGGGACGACCATGGATTCATGCCGCGAGGCCGTAGCGTCAACACTACATCAGGCAGTGAAGTTTGAGTGGAATCACCGAGAGGTGATCATTCATAGCAACGGTAACAATCCCATATATAGTCGTTAGACCATTCCAGCAATTGGAGGAATGAGAAGGATAGACGGGAAACTTACCACCACATCGAGCGAGTCAACTCTGTCGATAAAGATAAATGGTAGGATAACAAAATTGAAAGCATATTGAATTGGAGTGGGTATGAACCTGGCAAGGGACTTGGTAAGTATCTCCAAGGAATCTCTAAGCCCATCAAGCTCAAGAAACATGGAAACACCTTCGGATTGGAGTATGAGTATACCTAGAAAGAATTCAACGAATGGTCGCCACCTTGGCGCGTCCTTACTATCCATTAGAGCAGCAAATACCCCAGTTGGAGCAGACCTTCCAACTGGCTGAGGTCATCTACAGGTCAGAAGAAGAAGAAGCACAGGCAACAAGAAGGAATTTGTTCCTAAAAGATGATGATATACATTGCTGTGTCATTTTCGGGGGGGGGGGGAGGAAGGCCCTTCTATACAAGCTGTAAGCGGAGGAGCATGCCTCAATAACTGGACTATCAGAACCACCAGAGCCTGGCGAGCCTCGGGGTAGCAAGGCTGAACGAGCACCATGCACTATTTTACTTTATTAGTTTACTTTCTTTTCACACTTTTATTTTTTGCAAGAATGAGATCCAATGTTCCATACATTCATGGAATTTATCAAAGCATTTTAGTTTTCTTATAAATCTTACCATTTTCCGCATTACTTTACTTATACAACATTACTATTACTTATCTTGATGAACCAATGACTGTGACATGCAACGAGACAATGCAACAAACGAACATAGATTAAGAGGAATATGATATACCAGAAGAAATCATTAAAGAAGTTAAGAATTTTGAGAACAGACCTAAGTCCAACCTGGACAAGACTGAGATTGTTAACCTGGGAGATGCAAGCGTTCATCTATCACCATCAGAGAAGGAAGGATACACAGAGTTTCTAAAGGAATATGCAGACATATTTGCCTGGTCGTACAATGACATAACTGGTCTGGGTACATCTATAAATTGCCGACTGATCCATCCTATCCGTCGACGAAACAGAAGCTCAAAAAATTCAAGCCAGATATGAGTTTGAAAATCAAGGAGGAGGTCACTAAGCAAGTGAAATACAAGGTTCTCAGGATAGTGGAGTATCCAACATGGTTAGCCCATATTTTGTTAGTGCCGAAGAAGGACGGGAAGGTTTGAGTCTGCATCAACTATCGGGATCTCAACCGGGCCAGCCCAAAAGATGACTTCCCCTTGCTGAACAAACACATCCTGATTAACAATTACGCCAAACACGGTTTGCAATCATTTGTAGATTGTTTTGACGGGTATCATCAGATCTGGATGGATGAAGAAAATGCTGAGAAAAAGGCTTTCATTACGCCATGGGGAATGTACTGCTACAAGATGATGCCGTTTAGGTTAAAGAATGCAAGGGTCACCTACATGAGGGCCATGACTACCATCTTCCATGATATGATACACAAAGAGATCGAAGTATATGTGGAAGATGTCATCATCAAGTCCAAGAAAGTCACTGATCACATGGAAGATTTGAGGAAGTTTTTCAACAGACTACGAAGGTACAACCTGAAACTAAATCCTGAAAAATGTGCTTTTGGGGTTCCTGCTGGAAAGTTACTTGGGTTTATTGTGACTCGTCGGGGAATAGAAAATATCAAAGCCATTCAAGAATTGCCACCGCCAAAGAACAAGAAGGATGTAATGAGTTTCTTGGGGAGACTTAACTACATCAGCCGGTTCATAGCGCAATCTACCGTCATCTATGAACCGATCTTAAAGATGTTGAAGAAGGACGCCGCCACTAAATGGACAAATAATTGCCAAAAGGCCTTCGACAAGATCAAAACGTACTTGTCAACACCACCGCCAGTTTTGGTCCCGCCCGAGCTAGGTAGACCCCTATTACTCTACCTTGTGGTATTAGATGGAGCGTTTGGCTGTGTTCTGGGGCAACAGGATGAGATGGGGAGAAAAGAGCAGGCCATTGTTATCTCAGCAAGAAGTTCACCTCGAACGAAGCCCGTTATTCTCTATTGGAACGCACCTGCTGTGCTTTGACTTGGCTAACTCAGAAGTTGAGACACTATTTCTGTGCTAATACTACATATCTCATATCAAGGATGGATCCATTGAAGTATATCTTTCAGAAGCCTATGCCCACTTTCAAGCTATCCAAGTGGAAAATCTTGCTAAGTGAATTCGACATTGTCTGCGTGACCCAGAAAGCAGTCAAGGGACAGGCACTAGTGGATCATCTCACTAAAAACCCTGTGGATGGAGAATACGAGTCCCTAAAGACGTATTTTTTGGATGAAGAAGTATCGTTCATAGGAGAAGACATTGCAGAATCCTATGATGGTTGGAGGATGTTTTTCGATGGAGCAGCAAATTTCAAAGGAGTTGGCATAAGAGCAGTCCTAGTATCAGAAACTGGCCAGCATTATCCGGTATCCACCAAGCTCAGCTTCCTCTGCACTAACAATATGGCCGAATACGAAGCCTGCATCTTAGGGCTCAAGATGGCCATTGACATGAACATCCAAGAGTTGCTAGTGATTGGAGATTTAGACTTGCTTATACATTAGGTCCGAGAAGAATGGGCGACCAAGAATTCCAAGATACTCCCTTACATGCACTATATACAGGAGTTGAGAAAGAGATTCACAAAGACAGAGTTCCAGCATGTTCCCAAAGTCCAGAATGAGTTCGCCGATGCATTGGCTACCCTGGCCTCTATGATACAACATCCAGATAAGAACTTTATTGATCCTATTCTCGTGAAGATCTATGGTCATCCAGCTTACTGTGCTCATGTCGAAGAAGAAGCAGATGGAAAACCTTGGTTCCATGATATCAAGGAATATTTGGCAAAAGGAGAATACCCCGAGCTCGCAAATGCTACTCAGAAGCGCACACTTCAAAGATTGTCCAATAATTTATTTCACAAAGAAGGAATCCTATATAGGAGGACTCCTGATTTGGGATTACTAAGGTGTGTCGACGCGAAGGAAGCATCCATACTACTAGAAGAAATCCATGCCGGGACTTGCGGTCCACATGTGAACGTCTTAATCTTAGCCAAGAAGATACTCCGTGCTGGTTACTTTTGGATGACCATGGAAACAGAATGCATCCTGTATGTCCGAAAATGCCACCGCTATTAGATACATGCAGACATGATACAGGTACTTCCAAAGGAGCTTAATGCAACAAGCTCACCATGGTCGTTTGCCTTTTGGGAATGGTTGTTATCGGACCAATCGAACCGGCCGCTTCCAACGGGCACATGTTCATCCTAGTAGTAATTGACTATTTCACCAAATGGGTCGAAGCAACATCTTACAAAGTAGTGACTAAGAAAGTCATGGCATATTTCGTCCGCGACCGTATTGTTTGTCGGTTCAGAATTCCAAAGTCAATCATTACTGATAGAGGTTCCAATCTCAATAGTGACCTGATGAAAGCCATGTGTGAGACCTTCAAAATCTGACACAAGAATTCTATAGCCTACATGCCTCAGATGAATAGAGCCGTAGAGGCCGCCAACAAGAGTATTAAGAAGATACTAAGGAAAATGATAGAGAAGCATAAGTAGTGGCACGAAAAGCTGTCATTCACTCTATTGGGGTATCACATCACAGTCCGCACATTCAACTGGGGCAACCCCCTATATGCTGCTTTATGGTATAGAAGCAGTCATTCCCGCCAAGGTAGAAATTCCCTCTCTATGGATCATATAGGAAGCAGAACTCGACGATGCAGAATGGGTGAAAAATCGTTACGAGCAGTTGGATCTTATATATGGAAAAAGAATGAATGCAATTTGTCATGGTCAACTTTATCGAAACAGAATGTCCAGAGCCTTCAACAAAAGAGTCAAGCCAAGACAATTCACACTAGGGCAGCTGGTGTTAAAAAAGATTTTGCACATCAAGATGAAGCCAAAAGAAAGTTCTTTCCCAATTAGAAAGGCCCATATATGGTTCACTGAGTTCTAACAGGAGGAGCCCTTATACTTGCAGAAATGGACGGAGAAGTTTGTCCAAAGCCAATCAATACAGATGCAGTCAAGCGCTACTATGTGTAATCTTACGTTTGCATATATGATGTAATTTGAACTACGTCTGACCCAATTCCCATTTAAGATGGGATACGTAGGAAGCCTTATAGGTTCGGTCACAATTCAATAAAATTTTCATTTCCCTCGAAATTAGAAACTAGGCAGAATTTTGAGGAGGACCCTCAAAATTCCAAAGTAACCTCAGCTGATCATCGCAAGCAGCCGTCAAAAGCAGCAACCCAGTAAACTGGGGTAGAATTTTGAGGAAGACCCTCAAAATTCTGGAATGAGAGAGGTTGCAATGTCCTGAACCACGTCACAATCGTTGGTTCATCTAAAAAGCTATTTTCTTAAATATATACTCATGTCATATTTTTTCACAAACTCATGAATGTTACCAAAATTGCTCTGTTTAGCAACACTACGTCTATGGTACATATCGTGTCATTAGATCAGAACCAAACATGGCGTGCAAAGACAACGGGGACACAAACTAACCAACCCTTTATAGAACTCACAATTTTTCTTTGGATGTAGGCACTCAAGTCGTAAAATCCTATCATACATACTGTTCAAAAATGCAACTCTTATAGCCATCAAAATTATTCGCGATCGCTATCTGTACACAGCATCCCCAGTAACCACGATATCACAATCATCCATTAGCTATCAGCTAAGAAATTTCGTTACTATCCTCCTTTTATTTCTGTATAAGGCTACCATTCTGCCTTTCGAGAGTAAGCACTATCTCCATCTGCATTTCCTGCATTGCATAAGGCTACCATTCTGCCTTTTGAGACTCAGTACTATCTCCATCCGTATTCTTGCATTGCATAAGGCTAGTATGCTGCCTTCCGAGACTAAGCATTGTCTCTGCTTGCATACTTGCATTGCATAAGGATACCATTCTGCCTTCTGGGGTTAAGCTCTACCTCCATCTGCATTTCCTGCATTGTATAAGGCTACTATTCTACCTTCTAGGGTTAAGCTCTACCTCCATCTGCATTTCTTGCATTGCATAAGGTTACCATTCTGCCTTCCGAGACTAAGCATTGTCTCCATCTGCATTCTTGCATTGCATAAGGCTACCATTCTGCCTTCCGAGACTAAGCCTGTCTCCATCTTGCATGGCTGAAAGATTTCCACCTTTATTCACTTCTTGCACGGCTAAAAGATCGCCAACTCATTTATATCTTGCATGGCTGAAATATCGCCGCTATATTTTTCACTTGCATGGCTGAAATATCGCCACTTTATTTTTCACTTGCACAGCTGAAATATTGCCACTTTATTTTTCACTTGCATGACTGAAATATCGCCACTTTATTTTTTCTCCTTGCACGGCTGAAAGATCACCACCTCATTTACATTTTGCATCAGCTGAAAGATCGCCACCTCATTTACATCCTACATGGCTGAAAATCGCCACTTTATTTATGTCTTGCATCGGCTAAAAGATCGCCACCTTTATTTACATCTTGCATCGGCTGAAAAATCGTCACTTTATTTATGCTTTCATCGGTTGAAAGATCATCACCTATTGCACTGCATAGGCTGAAAGATCGTCAAACTGTCCAAGGGCGACATTGTTCAGAGGCACCATCTTCAATGTCCGAGAACGCCATGCCATGGCCTGAGGACCCCTTTTATCTCTTGCATATCATTATTCAAAGGCATCATCGCTCAGAGACATCATTCTCATAGCCCGAGAGCATCATTTCATAGCCTGCGAAACCTTTATTATACGCTTCATGGCCCAGGACATCATGGTTTGAGGACGTCAACCTAACCGTCCAAAGATAACATTCATGGTCCGACAGGAAATTGCATCATGTTTAATTTATGCACAATATATACACGTATTGCTTATCTGTAGGTAAACTGGTGGGCAACAACCATCTCAGCAGGAGTGATCCCGCTCCGGTTCCTGCAGCCCTATTAGACTATTAACCTCCTATATCACATCCATTCTTGAAAGATCTCCATCGGTATACTCCGTCGACGGATCCTGAACTACATATGACCTGATTCCTGTAAGACCATGGATATGTAGGCAGCTCAGGAACTAGAGCACGACCAATCTCTTCAAACTACTTCAGTCGGTCAAAATTGGCTATCATATCTTTACCCGACAACTCTTTCATCCTTCCTGGGTAAAGAGGGGCAGCTGTTGATACCCAATTTCTCCCTATGTGTTTTTTTGTACTTACAAATTCTTTCAAAATAACATATATGTAAGGCCCCATAAAATTTTGTGCTTAAAACCTAGTAGCTCGTAGTGCCAAGATCCGAATATGTGTTAGGAATGTGTATTCGGACCCTTTTTACCAATTTTGCACTTAAAAATCAAGAATCAAAATTTTCCAGAAAATTTCCATTATACGGTCCAGAATGCGGTCACAGATCAGTTATGCGGATCACATTTCTGCCGCAGAGTTAACCAGTGAGTTAGTCGAAATTGATGTTGAAAATACGGTCCGTTATACGATCGCATAATCCATATGCGGACCGCATAACCATCATATAAATTCCTCAAGGAATTGTGAAGGTCAATTCTGCGGTGCATTGTGCGATCGTAGAACAGAAATGCGGACCACATTTCTGTCGCAAACCCAGGCAGAGAAGTCAGATTTTAGGAGCACTTCTGTGATCCATTATGCGGATCGTATTTCCACTCTGCGATCGCAGAGTGCGATCGCAGACCCGACTTGGCTCCAGATTTTCTAATTTTTCAACCCGATCTCTTCTTCAATAAAATACCCCAACACTTCATTTTTACATATTTTCTGGATAAAACTAGAGAGAAGGAAGAGAGGGTTCTTGAGAGAGAAAGTCTCATCCTCTTCAACTAATTTTCCAAAGTCATCCAAGCCTAGAAAATTCCAACTACTTGTCTTCATCTCCACTTTTGCAAGTAGAATCCCTAACCCTTTTTCATTGATTTTAAACTTTTAAATAAAAGGGGGAAATTCTCATGAACTAATCCTTGAAAATGGAAGTTTAAATACACATGCATGTTCTTTAAAACCTAAAATCTAGTAAGAGTAATTAGGTGGGGATAAAGAATTATGTAAGGGAGCGTTGATAACCTAAATACGTTCGGGTAGTGATTGTGAACTTTGATTCTAAGAAACGTGTATTAATTTGTGCACTATATTGACAGTTCTAGATTTCTGGTGAATTAGAAGTAGAAATTAAAAAGGGATTCAGCTCCAGGTATGTATGGCTAACTTTAACCTTTATAAAATCGCCTTGTTTGGTGTCCAAATACTTGGTATGTGATATCTCTATGAATTAGTTGTGAGTTAAACTCTTGTGAGTAGGATGTATTTACTTGTGTGAATTATTTGTGTATTCATGTAAATATTGTGTCTTATGCGTTGTTGGTTAAAACATCCGATATGATTGTGCAAGTAAATGACAATAAACTAAGTTGTGATTGCTAATGTGTTATGTGGCAAGGACTGTGGAATAAATGATAGAGAGGAATCGTAATTGGTTAAATTGAAACAACTGTGATAACATTCCTTGTGGATAGTCGTGGAAAACTATTGTTGTGATCTAAATGGTATAACGGGATGTTGAAAAAGATGGAAATGGTATGGATAGTCACCTAAACCTTTTGTGAGTTGTGTTGATGTTGTTATTGGGAATTGTGGTTGTTGTTCTTAAAACTTGTTGTGGTTATCCTTGTAAAATTATTATTGTTATGGTATTGTTTTGTGAATTGTGATTGCTCGGTGGGATCGAGTTGTACGCTGCAACACGAAGTAATAAGGTGTGGGTTGTGGTGATAAGGGTGGCCGAGGTAATAAGGGTGGAAAGTGATCTATATCACTATTGAAATGAAATATGAGAACGTTGTGAAATTGAAAATTTGGAAATGATGATGGGGAAAGGAGAGTTTGTTAACTTGTTTGCCTGATTGTCTTCCTTGTGTGTACTCAATTGTTGCTTCCTTCTATTGTTTATTACTTGTGTATGGCTTAAGGTTACTCAGGGTAAGGTTTGTTATACATACCAGTACAATTCAAATGTACTGACGTCCCTTTTGCCGGGGGCGCTACATTCGTGTTATGATTGTAGGTGGATCCATAGCAGGTACTACAGTCCACCGACTGTAGCTCCTCATCACTCCCTGTCAGCTGAATTGGTGAGTCCCTTTCCTTTTGAGGTCCTGCGTGGCTCATGCCGCTTTCGTTTTTTGGATCTTGTTTTGATATTTGTATAAGGTATAGCCGGAGCCTTGTTACCGGCAAGTACTATATCATCCCTTTTTCATGTTTAGAGGCTCCGTAGACAGTAAATGTGGGTTGCGAACTTATGTAAATATGTATTCTATATATTGGGCGATGAAAGTTGTAAACCTCATTAAGTGATTATGTATGTTTTGCAAAAATAGTGTTTTAATTATAAATGATAATTTTCTTTGATTAACGGATAATGAAAATACGGGGTACGCGTGGGATAGGAAGGGCACCCAGGTCCGCTTGACTGGGGATACCCGGTCGAACGCCAGTCATGTCCCACGAATTTTTGGGCGTGACAATATATATGCATATATAAGTATGCCCAAGTGTTTTAGTATTTTTCCTAATTTTTAAAGATTTTGTAAATCAATTTATTATCTATTTTAGCAGTATAAAAACTAATAATTATTCTTAAAATTATCATTTTTGGTGAATAACTTATTTTATTCTCATATTTATACCAAAACATAGCTAAGATAATTTTTATACATTGTTTACAAATTATTTAGTATTTTAAAAAATAAATTACATATAATTACAATTTTAGTCTATTTTAAGAATTAATAGCATTTTATAATTATAAATTGGTTCCAATATGTTATATTAATATTTATATATTATTAACTGATCCAATACTTTTGATTTTCTTTCAAAATCATTTTCTACTACTCTTATAAAATAGAAAGGGAAAATTGGCTATTTAAAATCTAGCCTCATTTTATTCCAATTATAGCCAAAATTGTTCCCCTAATTGACTCAATTTAAAACCCCAAACGGACCAGCCCAATTTCAATTTAACCCTCCCCTGACCTAACTAATCTAACCCGCCCGACCTTCTCTTTGATCCAGGTTGTTGATAATTTTGATCAACGGCCACAATCATTTCTTACCATTTTAATTCACCCACACCCTAACCCTAACCCATTTTACTCAGAGACACCGCCTCTGAATACCCTCCTCTCTCAAACTCTCTCGAAGGTTCCTGAAACCCTAATCTTCTTCTACCATTTTCAACCTCAAACTCACCGGAATCTATGGCCTCTCAGGCCATGGATGGCCTACATTCATCTCCCTCTGCTCTTGAACGCTTGGTGTTTGAAATTTTGAGGTCTGACCTCGATGTGTCCGTTCAGGTCTTCACCGATTCAAGGTTCCACGGCCTCTCCGGCCTTGCTCCGATGTATCTAAATCATTTCGAGCCTGGTTCTGACTTATCCGACTCAAGATCGGACCTTTTCCTAGCCTTTCTCATTTTAGGTTTCCTATTAAACCCTAGCTATTCGAGATTTCTCTAAATTTTTTTCTTAAATTTATTCTATATCTGTGCTCTACTTGAGTTTTGAAAATGTTTTCCCAATTTTTTCTTTCAAAACTACTTCTCTTCGGTTTAGGGTTTCGGAAAAGTTCAAAATGTTTCTTCGACTTTTCTTTTCCTTTTTCTTTGTGTATATTTGTCACGCATGTGCTTCTACTGCTTTCTTATGTTTTTTCTAACTATATAGGTTTTTTTGTGCCTTGTCTTTCTACTGTGTTTCTACACTATGCTCGCATGTTCATCCTGTTGTATTTTCCTATATGTCTTGTTGATATACTTTTCTGGTATTTTATGTTCTCCTACTGTATGTTTCCCTACTGAGTTCTTAAGTTCTTTGTTTGCCTTTTACTGGTCCTTTGTTTGAGTCCCCTTTAAACATGTTTCTTCTACTATTCCTTTAATGTTATACTACCTCTCTTTTGAACTTGTTTAAGTCCCAGTTTTTTCTTAAACATGTTCCTTTTACCCTCACTATGCTTCAAATCAGTTTCTTTATTCTGTTTGCTTCGAACTTGATATTGTATGTGTTTGTTTTCTGATGAGTCTCTAAAAGAGATCTCTGAGCATGTTTCAATCTTCCTCGTCTCTGTATCTGATTCGAAGTAGAAACCCTAGAATTTTGGGGGTTTTTGACGAGGTTGATCTCATGTTTGTACTGGGATTCTATTGTGGAACCCTCGACTCTTCTTTTAGACTCATTCTGAGTCTATAAACTAAGTTTGAACCTCTATGTTTACGACTCTGAACTTTTACATTCTTCTACTGGTTAGCACACTAGTTCTTCGTGCTTAAGTGTGGCTGTATGCTTTTATACGTGCGATAAATTCTTTCTTTCGAAAAGGTTTTCTAACTTATGATTCAGAATCCTTTTTTTAGGTTTAATTGATTAGCACTGATTTTCCTTAAGTCAAGATCTTTCCCATCTTCCTGACCTGGTTCATTCACTTGAAATCTTCAATTTCTGATTTTACTGGCTGTTGATTGATTTCCTTTCCTTATTTGCTCAAACTGTGTGCTATAAGACTTTTTCCTTAAATAAATCTCTGTGTATTTACCCTTCTTGTGCTGCTTAGGAAAAGTGTTTGATCAACCTCTTTCCTTAATTGTTTTACCCGTTTGAAATCAGAATCCCTTAACTAAAGGGAAACTTGTGTGATTAATTGACAACTGATTTTAAATTATTCTCTTACCTTATTCCACTTGCCTTCTGCACTATAAAAAGGGCATGACTCCTTTCTCACCAAACACCTTGAATTTGACACTTTTACACACATAATCTCGTAGCTCTCTTCTAAAATCTTATGACTATTTGCTTGCAATTTGGCTTTACAAGACTACTGCTTTCTTTTCCTGTTCCCCCGAAACTGGTATGTTCTAATTTAGTTTTTAGCCTCATCCCAATGTGTTTATGTTGCAACTTCTACAATCCTGTCTACTTTGCAATCTATGCTCAGTGTTAAATATGTATGCTGTTCTCTTTGCATCTGCTTCTGCTTCTGCTGTGAATCCCTTTACCCCTATTCCCTTCTACGTGTTTGAGTTAAAGTTCAGAATATGGCAACATCCAAATTGTTGCTCATGTCTGGACTTGATCCTTTAAGGGGTCCTAACTCCCAAACAATGTGGCTAACAGGCTTTTGGGGTGTGCCAGCACTTCCAATTGCTGGGTATGACCACCAGCCTATCTCTGCTTCCCCCTAGAATCCCCTCGTTGCACTTACACTCTCTCCTAGCTTCTAAGTTCTGCCCCCCTCCTGTGAGCCTTGCTTTGGGACCTTGAGTTCCCTTTGAACTTGGACACTTGAGGGCTGGCTCTTCCATACTGCTCTATGACTCAATTCTGCAATATATTTGGCTGTAAGCATCGCCAGAGTCCATTTGAGACTCTTGGGGAACTCTGACACATCCCAAATAAGAGAAAGGCTTTGGAAGTCTGATTTTTGGAGATTGGTTTACTTCATGCTTCATATGGAAAGTATGAATCAGGCTCTTCTTGGTTGTAAATTGTTAGTTCTTTGATGTAATTTTACTTTTTCTTATTCATCCTAGGCTGTAATAATAACTTGTAATAACTATTGGGGCTGTTAGTGAAAAGGGATGGGTCAATCATGCATGCAAAAGGGGTAGATATCATGTTCATAGGAAATTACCATGCTTCTGCCCTCATATCCTGCTTCCAACTTTCATTTCGGTATCTCATATATGGACCATGTCTATAGGCTTTTGCACTTCTGCATTTCATATAGAAACCATGTCTATAGGCTTTTGCACTTCTGCATTTTCATAAAGAAATCCTGTTTATAGGTTCTGCATTTTTATAAAAAAAATCCTATTTATAGATTCTGCATTTCATAACGCTGCATATCATATAGATAACCAGTCTATAGGACTTCCTGAGTTCTTCATATACATCTATCACTAGGCAAACAGTTTATAGGCTTAATAACAATCCACATTCTAGATACCATGCCTATAGGACTTCTGCACTTCTATAAATGTTCTTTAAAATAAAAAACACCTAGAGAGCATGCCTATAGGAGTAATCAACTAAATCTGAATCATTTATTTTGCCTATAAGTCTGAAATCAGTAGTAGCAATTCTTAATATTTTGCAGAACTTGTGTTTTTTTTCTTTAACCAACAAGTTTCTTCTTCAAAATCAGTATACTTCTGCATTAATAGATATCATGCCTATAGGTTTCACCTAGGCAAACCATAAGGTGAACTAGTTAATTGAATCAGATTCTATTAACTACAATTGGCTGGCAGGCCTGATTCGGGTTTCTTATTTGAAATGTGTAATAGATCAGTTTGTAATAACTCTTAAGTTTAATCAGACCCTAGATAGTGCATGTAAGGCATGCTGAATTATATGCTTCTCTTTGTTTCAAGGAGGTTTGTTTGAGCCTTTCTATCTGTTACATGCTTCTCCCCATATTTGTTACCTATGTGTTTTGATTGTCGCCTTAGAATTTTGTCCTTTGAAACTATAAAGCCTTACACCCCTTCCCTTCAGGATTAGTAGTCCCAAGTACCTCAGGGACTGATAGGATAGGGCGGGTAATAGCATGCAATAAGTAAAACGAGGTCATTCCGCATTTAATATCTTAATGGGGTGGAAAGGGCAGATGTGGATATGATGACCATGCGATAACACCACATGTACAAACGATTACCGGGTGTTGTATGGGGTGATCCATATTATTTATAAACCTAGGACCCTCCTTCCTTTACTTGTTTGTTTAATTCAGAATTTCAAAAACTATTTTTTCTTAAATTTCAGCTTCTTTGACTGCTTTTAACTTCAATTTACGTGCATCAATCATGTGAAATTTCTTCTCTTTCTTTTGCCCGTTTGTTTCGAGTTTCAAAATTGCTTCTCTTCTCAAATTTCAGCTTCTTTAACTTCGTTTTAACTTCAAATTACTTGCAATAATTATGTGAAAACCCCCCTCTCATATTTTTAACTCTTATTTGTCTACTTGTTATTTGCACTTAAAGTCACAATATAGTATGGCCGGGAACCACACTAGTAGATCTTGGGGGGTGCCTAACACCTTCCCTTCGGGATAATTTCAAGCCCTTACCCAATCTCTTGTTTTCTAAAATCAAAGTTTTTTTAGTGTCCTAACACACTTAATTATTAGGTGGAGACTCTTCAAACCCAATTCCCAAAAGGAAACGAGTTATCCTCCCAAATGTCATAAATCCGATTTCGCTAGAAAAAAGGGGGCGTGACAATAAAAAATCCAAATAAATCAATACATGTCTACCCACGAATCTAGTGTCACAAATTCACGAACATCTATGAATTACTACAAACACTGATTTGAAAAGAGAAGAGCAACTGTTCTCGGAATGAAAAAAGATGGAATAAAGCTAAAATAGGGAAGAGGGACGTTAGGCTCTGCGGATGCCAGTAGATCTACCTTGGTCTCCCTAGACTGAAGGTAGCTACCTCAACTACTCACTAGGTCTGGTACCAAAATCTCGAATCAACGGACAAGATTAAGCCTCGACTACCGCTTTACCTCTCGATTCCACTTTCAATTCGCTCATATCCATGATTTGGGAAAGAACCTTTCTTTGGAAAATCGCCTAAGAGAGTTTAGGATTTGAGAGAATTTGAAAACAATAAAGAAAATCCCATCTAAGTTAGAATTTACACAGGTGCAATTTATTGCATTTGTGATGACAGGTTCGTAAATGCGGCCCAGGCTTCGCAAATGTGAAGGTAGGCATGCCCCGTTGACTATGCAATTGCGAAGGGGGGGATCGCAAATATGATCTTGTGCTGGCCAGTCTTCCTCACATTTCCCAGGACTGCTAGGCTCGCAATTGTGATACCTGACCTCGCAATCGCAAGATCAGAGCCTGCAATAGAAACACCAGTTGCAACATAATTTTTCTAAGTCTAAATTCACTCTGTGGCCTATCTAAGACTCAGCCGAGTCCTCGGGGCTCCAAACAAATTATGCACGCAAGTCTAAAAATATTATACAGACTTGCTCGTGTGATCAAATCATCAAAATAACATCAAAAACTACGAATTTAACCTCAAATTCATGAAATTCCTCAAGAACATTGAGATTTCCATTTTCTCAACTAAAGTTACGATTTATACCAAATCAACTTCGATTCTAACCAAATTTTACAGATTCAACTTAACTATTATTTTAAACCTACCGGGCTCCGAAATTAAAATATGGGCCCGGTACCATGAAGAAAATGCATCATTTTATTTTTGAAAGTCTTTATATTTTCGAGCAAAAAATTTTATTTAAAAATTCTTTTCTCGGGCTAGGGACTTCGGAATTCGATTTCGGGCATACGTCCAAGTCCCATATTTTACTGCGGATCTTATGGGATCGTCAAATTATGGATCTAGATCCGTTTATCAAGAATGTTGACCGAGGTCAACTTTAATCAATTTTAAAGGTCAAAATTAATTTTTTTCTTAAATTTCAGATAAAAGCTTAAAGAAGTTTTTAAGGCCTCAGAATACAGTTTTGATTTCTAAAACAAGAGATGACATTTAGGGTCATCTCAATATACAAGTCAGTACAAAAAATAGAAACCGAAAGATGCTATTTTATCATCTCTATAAGCTTCTAATTGTCTTCCAAAAAATTGTCAAGTCTTGGACTAAGGCTGATATCTTTGTGCTAAAGCAATCAGCCCAAAATATTGAGAAGGCCCTAAACACTTTGTTGGCGCAATCCCCTTTTTATTTGGAAATTTTACCACCTATAGAATAGGTTAGTACCCTATTTATAATATATAAATACCATTTTAAAATTTTACATTATATAAATACATTTTTTAGTTTATAGCAAAAAATTAAAATTTAATACCATCCTATAATTAAGCCTTAATATATGCTACAAAATATTTTTCTCTCTCATTATTTTATTTTTCTCTCACCCAATTATCGTATATCTCCCGCTCATCATCTTTTCTCTTTCTTCTTCAATACAGTTTTCCATCTTCTCCCACAAACACTTTTTTCATACACCTTCTAACCCTTCTCCGCCATTAACAGAACAAATTTCCGCCATTTTCACACCAAATCCTCACGCCATTTTCAGATGTATACTGCTGTATTCAGATGTATGGTTCTTTGATTTCATATGTATTCAGCTACAGTGAATTAAATTGAAGTGTATTAGTAACCTATACTCAACTCTATTTATAACTTGTATTCAACTTCATTAAACGATTGAATGAGCTGTATTCATCAAATGTCAGTTTAATTCAACTTTTTCAATCAGATGAACTAATTTGTATTCAAATGTATTATAGTGTATTTTTTTAATTTTTGTATGTATTTGTAAGTCAACTTTTTTTTTTGAATAGGTTTACATAAGTATTTCCAATCACTTTTAACTGTTTTAATTACAGCTGTATTCAGATGTATTTAATTACATGTATTCAGGTGTATAGAATTTGTGTCAATCGATAGAAGGAAAAATAAATCGCACAGTATGAAATCCTCTTCCTCTATTTTTTCTCCTTCACGTTTCTGCGATTCTAATTTAGAGAAGAATACATATTGATATTGTATCTTTAAGTTTGTTAACTAAAATTAGGGAAATCAAAATTGATTTGATTTCCTTCCGTTTTTAACTTCTTCAACGTCCCATATATTGCGCAGATACGTTACATAATTTGCGCTAAATACAGTTGAATACATGTAAATACATATCCAGTTTAACTGGAATTCCTGTTTGTGCGCCGTTATTTTCTGTTGTATTCTTAAATACAATACATTAAATACATTATATACATTGTAGAAAATAGTAAAAGATATCTATATGACGTAATATAGGAAAGGGTTTCTATTTATTGCTAATTAGAACTAAAAGATGGTGCTTTGTGAAAAATTCTCTTTTTATTTTGTGCTCCATTATCCGACAAAGACTTATTTGCATAAGTCATTTATTACTTCATTCGAACTCACAACTCTCTCTTTCTTCCATCTAAAGATCGATCCCTTTTTCAATTTAGGATTTACTAAAAATGAATCACCATCTCCAACACTTCGCTGTCATTTGAACCTTGATTTTTTAGTGTCTTTTTCTACTTTACCCATAATTAAGTGAAACTTTTCCGTGCAATATTTGGAAAAATTTGAAGTTTCGTATCAAAACTCTGGAAAATTTTAAATTTAAGAGTGTGAAAATATGTCTTGTAAACTGTATCATTCGCATAAGAAACTTCTACCTAGCCAGATAGCTCCAAATTATGATATAAAAGCTAAGGGTCTATGTTATCTATCTCTTTTGATTTGTAAAGTAAGTTAAAGTACGACGAAAATATTCAATTTTGGTTTTTCTAGGAAATAATCAATGACAAAGTCGAAGTTAGTCTCAAAAAGAGGCTACGAAGAAATGTTTTTTTGGAAGAAACAATCTATTGATGATAATGTTAGATTATTAATTCGCAGCCATAGCAAAGATTAAGACATAAGCACACAATCAATCTAGGGTTAGTGTCTATTGAAGCGTACCGTTAAATTTCATGGATTCAGCAGGGATAGCAACCCGTTATCAAGCCTGAGACCAATTTCCACAATCCACTAGCTACGTGCTCTCACAGCTTGGAGAGCTTGACTGATGGGACGTCTACCGTTACCACGTATTCAAGAGGCAGAATACGCTAGGGTTTTTCTGATAGCCAGGGAAAGGGGGATTGACCTCTATTTATAAAGAGTGCCTATCCATCACAGGCTAATAGTTATTGGGATCACTTATCTACACACATTATTTAATATTAGGCCTTTTATTTATCCATCACTTGGGCCATGTCACTATCCTTTCAGGCTATAACCAATTAACGTAAGTGCAAATTCCAACATTCTCCTACTTAGACGCCAACGTTAATTGAGCACAAGAAAACAATTTTAAATATTTGAGTTTCTAAGAAAATCATTTTGAAAATGGATTTTAGACTCTACGGTGGCCACACTACTCACATAGCCAAGGATAGAATGTCCCATATAACAATCAATTTAGTCTCAATAGAAAAGACTAACAATGAATCGTAGCAGGCATCACACCATTTAAAGGTATGAATTCTATCTACGACCACATAAGCTAGAATTTCCATCAACATGGATCAAACATGTGTGTTAAGAATTTTATATTTCTAATCAAGGTGAATAAATTCACACCTCTTAGAAAAAAATAATCCTCCAAGTAATATTATAACCATACACCTCAGGAGCCTCAAAGTGACACAAAATCATATCACCTCAGGAGGATTCCTTTGTGCCTTACCTGGGATAATCAAGGCAACAAGCCGCAATACTCAAAGATATCATGAGTTTATGCAATGTCAAATTGGAAATAGAAATAAATAAATTATCATGTTAGTCATAAGCATAACAGATATCAAATAACATAAGCTTGCATAAAAAATAGAATTTATCAAAAGCAATATCTCAGTCAGTAAGTACAAAGTAACTCCCACTGACTAAAGCACATCAAAAGACTCTAAAATACTCATATTTTTAGCATGTTCATTAAACACTACATGCCTAAGACCTTTAGTCAAATGATCAGCCAACATAGATTCTGTGCTAATATGCTCAATACATATATCGCCTTCTTTTACCATGTCTCTAACCTTAAGAAACTTAAGGCTAACATGCTTATAGCCTCTTGTTCTCTTTTTATTCTCGGAGAAGAACACAATTGCACTATTGTCACAGATAGTCACCGGCTTAGATATAAAATTCACAATTTGTAATTTAATAAGAAAATTCCTCATCCAGATAGCATGTGAAGCAGTCTCAAAACAAGTAATAAACTCAACTTCCATTGTAGATATAGCAGTAATACTTTGCTTCTCATATTTCCAAGAAATAGCACCTCCACCCAACATAAAAATATACCCAGAAGTTGATTTCATAGTGTCTTGACAATCTGCAAAATCAAAATCTGAATATACTAGAAGATCCATATCATCAACCTTTTTGTATACAAGCATGAAGTCTTTGGTGCGTTGTAGATATCTCATCACTTTCTTTGCAGCCACCCAATGTGCCCACCTGGGATTAGAAAAAAATTTTCCTAACATGTTAATAGCAAATACAATATCAGGCCTTGTACAAACTTGTATGTACATCAAACAACCAACAACACTTGCATATGGCACATCTTTCATAGTTCTCATTTCAATTTTATTTTTCGAACATTGATCCTTGCTAAGTTTGTCTCCTTTTACAACAGATGCAATACTGGGTCTACAGTCTTGCATATTTAAAGTTTTAAGAACATTCTCAATGTAGGAACACAGTGATAAATCCAATAAACCACGTAACCTATCTCTTTTAATTTCTTCCTAAGAACAAAAGAGGCTTCACCAAGATCTTTCATATCAAAAGACCTAGACAAAAATTATTTGATCTCATTCATCAAGCCCAAATTATTTGTAGCAAGCAAAATTCATCAACATAGAGAACCATAATAATAAAATTGCCATTAGCTATTTTGAGATAAACACATTTATCAAGCTTATTTTTCACAAATCTAAATTTTGTAATAATTTCATCAAATTTCAAGTACCACTGCCTAGAGGTTTGTTTAAGCCCATATATGGATTTGTTAAGCTTGAACACTAAATATTCTTTACCAACTTCTTTAAACCCTTCAGGTTGAACCATGAAAACTTCTTCAAGTAGTCTCCCATTCAGGAAAGCAGTTTTAACATCCATCTGGCGCAATTCTAAATCAAAATGAGCCACAAGAGCCATCACAATTCTAAATGCATCTTTGGATGAAACAGGAGAAAATGTTTCTTTATAATCAATACCTTCTTTCTGAGTGTAACCCTTAGCAACCAACCTTTCTTTATAACGTTCTATGTTTCCCTTAGATTCTTTTCTAGTTTTAAATATCCATTTGTAACCAATAGGTCTAAAACCTTCAGGCAATTCAACTAACTCCACACTCTATTGTGTTCTATGGAGCGCATTTCATCTTTCATTTCCTCGCGCCATTTATCAACAAATGGAGAGGAAATAGCTTGAGCATATGATAAAGGATCAGTCAGCTCTCCAGCATTACTAAGATTTTCAGTCACATACACGATAAAATCATCAGAGATGGCAGACCTTCTTTCTCTTTGTGACATGTGGAGTGGTTCATTGTGTACATTTTGTTCAGGAACTATGGGATCTACGTCATTGTTCCCTTGATTCTCCCCCTCATGAATAGGTTGGTATACCACCTTTTCATCTATAATAGGGATAGGGACAATGACTTCCTTCTCTTTCAACACAATTTTCTTACCACATAAACAATCACAATCACAAATATCATGCTAAAAATATTTCGCATTAATAAACTCTACGATTCTAGTGCCACGCCCAAGACATAAAAACCTAAAACTTTTAGAGTGATCAGGATATCCTATAAAAAAATAACTGGTAGTTTTAGGATCAGTTTTCTTTTCTGTGGGTGAATAAATACGAACTTTAGCTGGACATCTTCAAATATAAAAATGGTTCAAGCTAGGTTTTCGGGTTGTCCATAGTTTAAATGGAGTTTTCAAGACAGATTTTGTAGAAATTCTATTCAGGATATAACTATCTGTTTTTAAGGCTTCACCCCAAAGAGACTCAGGTAGGCTAGTTCTTGACATCATACTTCTCACCATTTTCATGAGAGTACGATTTCATCTTTCAGCCACATCATTCTGCTCCGGAGTACCTGGCATGGTATATTATGCTACTATCCCACATTCTTGCAAAAATAAAGCAAAAGGCCTCATACATTGGCCAAACTCATCATATTTTTCATAGTACTCACCACCACGGTTAGACCTCACTATCTTAATGGACTTCCCAAGCTGTTTTTCAACTTCAGTCTTGTAAATTTTAAACTTATCAAGTGCTTCATATTTTTATTTTAAAAGATATATATAACAGTACTTTAAAAAATCATCAATAAAGGTAATAAAATACTTATGATTCGTCAAAGTAGGTACATAAGGTCCACTAATATCAGTATGAATTATTTCTAAGAGTTCAGAGGTCTTAGTGGAGCCCTTTCTCTTAACCTTGGTCATTTTACCCTAAACACAATCCACACAAGTTTCAAAATCTTTTGGATCAAGAGTAGGTAAAATATTTTCCTTTATCAATCGTTCAATTCTTTCTTTAGAAATATGACCAAGACGCCTATGCCATAATAGGTAAGACATTTTACTCATAACAGACCTTTTGTAGACTATTTTCAACATGTATTGCAGAAAAAGTTTCATTCAATATATTCAAGCGATATAGACCATCACTTAAAAAAGCATCAGCAACAACATGTGAATCATAGAAAATTTTAATAATACCATTATTTTGTTGAAATGAATAACTAGATTTGTCCAAAAGGGAAACCAAAATTAATTTCCGTCTCATAGACGGTACAAAAATAGTATTTTCTAAAGGAATACTAGAATTATTCTTAAAAGGTAGAATAGATATCCCTATAAACTCTACTTTTGTTTTGAGTCCATTGCCTACAACAACACTGACTTCATCCTCTTTTGGCTTCCGTCTGCTTACTGGATCCTGCAACTCATTAGTTACATGAATAGTTGCACCACTATCCAACCACCAAGAATTTAAAGGAACATGAACAAGAGTAGTTTCAAAGCAGACAAAAGCCAAAAGATTACCTGATTTCTTTTTCAGAGGACATCCAGCTTTTTTATGACCTACTTGTTTGCAATTCCAGCACTTGATTTCTTTCTTAATTACAGCTTAAGGACCAAGAGAATTATCATACTCACCTTGGTTAACACCGTATTTATTAGTATGACCACTATTACCACCTGGATGATGAGAATGACCATGTTTCTTTTTGTGAAATTTGGGTCCACCTTTTCTTTTATAAGAGGCATAATCAGATGATCTAGACGAACTAACAAAGTTCACTACACCCTCTACTTTCTCCTTTTAGATCTTCACTTCCTCTACCACACAAACAGTAATAAGCTCATCAACACTCCACTTATCCTTTTGTGCATTATAGGTTGTCTTAAGTTGGTTAAACTGCTCAAGAAGGGACCTCAGAGATTGGTAAATAAGAAAATCATCGGTAATGGTTACACCTAAATTGTTCAGTTTGGTAGCAATGTTAACCAATTTCATAATGTGATCACGGACACTACCTACAAGGTCATACTTTATGGTAGACAAGGAATCAATTAGGCTACCTAACTCAGCATTATCAGATTCTAGGAATTTCTGTCCAATCGCACTCAAGAAATCTTTTGTATTTCCATTATCCTTAATTGCACCTTTTATGTGATCAGAAATGGATCTCTTCATGATCATAAGACTCAATTTGTTAGCCTTCATCCATTTTTCATACTTAGCCTTTTTATCAGCAGTGCTAGTAGTTGTAGCTTCAGCAGGTTTCTGTTCAGTCAATGCAAAGTCTAGGTCCATCATACCTAACACTATTTCAACATCCTATTTCCATTTCTTCTAGTTGCTACTAGTCAATGTTTCAATGAAATTCAACTGAGTAGTCATGTTGCTAATAGCTGTATAAGCAAACAACACAAAAATGAGATAAAATTATGGCTAGAATATATAGATCAAAAGAGTCAAAGACATTCATCACACCCCTCCTTTGGGTAAAAGATGCAACTGTCTCCCCTTTTAAAATCAAGGAGTCCAAGGAGTTCATTACATCTTCACCTTTAGGCAAGAGATACAAAGCCTCCCCCTATTATCCAAGAGTACAAGGTATACATTGTGTCTTTCCTTTAGGTAAGAGACACAAAACCTCCTCTTATGTCAAATTGTCCTTATATATACACACACACCCCCATGAGAATCCAAGATATTAAGCTTCATCCTTTGGGTTGAAATGTAATATCTTATTTCATAAATTAATTTAGCGTCACTAGTATCAAAGGTAAGCCTCCAACACTAGTGTACACTTGTAAAGGACAATTTAGACATGGTACATTGAGAACATTTCAATGACTCAAATAAATAGACCACTTAGGTAGAAACTATTTATTAATCATAATTCTCAATCCATGTAATTTATTTCACATGTATAAAGCATTAAGAGTTTTTCATGACTCTAAATAAATAGACCACTTTGGTGGAACTATTTATTAATCACAAATTATTTAAATAATATCATATACATATGAGATAAAATAAGCCCGTATAAAATTATACTCTTCCAATTAAGAAAATTGAGCAAATTCCAAGCAACTCTTTCTTCTAGTCACGGCCAAAATGGATGGCAGTAAGAAGGAAAAAAACACATACTAATTTATTTTAAGAGGATCATGATTCAAATAACCAACATGATAAATTAATTAGGCCAAATACATAACTGGGCCCTTAAACTTGGCTTTTTTTGTTACTTGAGCACTTAAACATAGAGTTGTTCCTATCAGACCCTTCAACTAAATCACATATGTGCCAATTAGACACTTTGTAGACTATCTGAGAAAAACTTCTATAAAAATTATTTGATATGTAATTAGCTGCAGTTGTATATTTGATAGCTTTTAAGGCTTTCTTCTTTGCTTATGAAATAGCTGCATTTGTATATTTGACAGCTTTGCTCTTTTGCTGAAGTACTATTTTTGTTAAAAGTTGTTAATGTCAAAATGCAACTTCTATCAACCACTTGTGCGTTCTAGTTTGTAAAGTTTTATTCTAGTAGCTTACAAGTGCCGTAAAGTTTCATAAGCACTCAATTATGTCACTACAAAGTGCTTATGAAAATTTTCATGGTATCTCCTATAATCGTACTTTAGTGCCGTAAAGTTTCATAAGCAAAGAAGAAAGCCTTAAAAGCTATCAAATATACAACTGCAGCTAATTACATATCCAATAATTTTTATAAAAAATTTTCTCAGATGATCTACAAAGTGTCTAATTAGCACATATGTGATTTAGTTGAAGGGTCTGATAGGAACAACTCTATGTTTAAGTGACCAAGCGATAAAAAAGCCAAGTTTAAGGGCCCAGTTATGTATTTGGCCAATTAATTAAATTAATAGAAAGAGATTTAGTTGGCAGGTCACTCTTTCAATTTTAATGGTTCCAAAGGCCATAATTGAGTCACTTTCTGGCTCATTTACGAGACCATGTGACCTACCTTGAGAGACAATATTAGTCTCTCTACTGCCGCCGTAAATCAGAAACTAGCAAGCAACTTTTTTTTTTTTTGGTTGAAATCACAAAGTTAACTCCAATCAGGCATACACATAATCAAAACTATTCCTTTAATAAAGAAAGATCTTTTCTCGTCTTTATTTCCACTATCGTCGTTCAATATTTACTCAAAAGAGTAGTCGAAGTTCAACGATGAAACAGTTTCGGTGAGAAGCCTTTGTTAAACATCGTCCGAAATATACAACACTTTTATATTCTTTAAATCCAAAATTAATTTCAATGATCTTAATCCCCCCCAACTATGGTACTGTTAGATTATTAATTCGCAATCATAGCAAAGATTAAGACACAAGTACACAATCAATTTAGAGTTAGTGTCTAAGGAAGCGTACCGTTAAACTCCATGGATTCAGCAGGGATAGCAACCCGTTATCAAGCCTCTGATGGACGTCTACCATTACCACGTATTCAAGAGGCAAAATACGTTATGATTTTTCTGATAGCTAGGGAAAGGGGGATTGATCTCTATTTATAAAGAGCGCCTACCCATCACAAATCAATAGTTGTTGGGTCTCACTTATCTACACACAATATTTAATATTAGACCTTTTATTTATCCATCACTTGGACCGTGTCACTATCCTTTCAGGGTATAACCAATTGACGTAAGTCCAAAACTCTGGAAAATTTGAAGTTTCGTATCAAAACTCTGGAAAATTTGAAGTTTCGTATCAAAACTCTGGAAAATTTTAAATTTAAGAGTGTAAAAATATGTCTTGTAAACTGTATCATTCGCATAAAATACTTCTACCTAGCCAGATAGCTCCAAATTATGATATAAAAGCTAAGGGTCTATGTTATCTATCTCTTTTGATTTGTAAAGTAAGTTAAAGTACGCCGAAAATATTCAATTTCGGTTTTTCTAGGAAATAGTCAATAACAAAGTCGAAGTTAGATCTCAAAAAGAGGCTACTAAGAAATGTTTTTTGGGAAGAAACAATTTATAGATGATAAAAGGAGAGACAAAAGTATAATATTAAGACAAGTGGCATAAACATAAAAAGCCAAGTGGTATTAGGACAAAACAAACTACCATTCTAACTAAAAACTTTGAATTTTAAATTTTAAATTTTAAATTAATTAGACTGTTACTCTGTTTGAATTAACTAGTATCTATAAACGTGCGTTGCACGTTAATATTGGCACATAATGGTTTAAATATTTATTTAGATGAAGGAATAATAAAATTTAATTAATGAGAAATTTTTTATTTGTGAAATTTAATTAATGACAAATTTAGAAGGATATTCTTTAGTTTCGGAAGACGAAAGTTGAATTCAGGGATAAACACATACTTAGAAGCAATTGACAAGTATCATAAGTTCTACATATATGATGTTATTGTCAAAACTTCTATATACCGTACGTACATAAGCTATTCAGGGGATCTAAGTTTTCAGGCATGATGGGCATATTTTTTTTTTTTTCAAAATCAACCTATACGCAATAA